>CAOLHI010006708.1:0-26260 GCA_948474755.1 Ctenosaura bakeri
TCAAATTCCCTCTTTGTTATAATATTTACTGGATGATTTTGTGCCAGTTGCTCTCCTTCAGCCTACCCTACTTCACAGGGCTGTTGTAAAACAAAGTACAAGAGCCAAGAGGCATTCATGCTGTCTTGAGTTCTTGGAGGAAAGGTTGGATGTCAGTTTGATCAGCAGAGAGGTATTCTTCCCAGAACTTATTTTCAAAGCCCAAGTTTAGCCACAAAATACCAAGCAGTCCTGAGCCTTTTTAAAACACTGAAGCCCAGATTGAATGGGCATTTTCATCAGTCTATGACTGCAGCTTCAGGTGATGACATGTTGTGGTGGGACAGTGGATCATTGTGGATAATAATTCCAAATTGCCTTGAACACAACACTTTTCAATGGATTTTGGTTCTCAAATTCAGCTCTTAATCATCAAGTATGCAGCAAAGAAATCTGCCGAACTGCGCATAGGCCAGCATCTTATTAATGGTGTACCTAGGAATAATTTGTGCTAGGTATTCAGAATGGGATTTGTTTGGGTTTTTGTTTTGTTTTTAGAGCAATGCAGAATGGTTGTATCCAGCTGACAGTGGGAATAAGTGGAGTCGCACATGTGGGACCCTTCTGCATGTAACAGGACATTAAAGTAGACAAAGTAGCCTGTGAATGTGCATTGCCTTTGCACATTGCACTCACAGTTGTACAGAAAGTGAGTTTGCACACTGACCATCAATCCACATAAGTTCTATTACATTGGTATTCCCTGTAAGGTTGTGTAGCATAACTCCACTGATAGATATTTATACTACACTGAAGTCATGGAGGATCTCACTCATGGAGTGAGACCCAGGCCAGAGTAATCTCCTGCTACATGTTGGATTAAAGGTCCAACAACCTTGGACAATTTGGAATGATGGCATATTAGTTTTACAGGCTCAGGCATCCTGACACTGATGGCTGGGTGGCATCTTTAGAGAAAGTAGAACACATACAGGGGAAACAAAGTGCTGAAACCAACTTTAGTCCTGTTTAGAGCAGATGCTCTGAAATAAATAGAATTGTTAGCTGCAGTTTACTCCTCATGGATTCCAGTGGGTCCACTCTACATAGGACTAACATTTGATTTAGCCTACTATATTTAGTGGCATTTGCAATGTCTGATATTTTATTATGCATCTTTACAATTTAGAATCTTACCTAGTTCCTTCCTAGCTGCCAGTAGCTGGATGGTGCTCTCTGACACTGGAAGTCTCATGTCCCAGAGCTGTCTCTTATTTAAATATGGATTGAGGATTTTCATGGTAAAAGACATTCAGAAGTAGTTTACTATTGTGTAGTACTAACTTCTTTAGAGTTAGCTACAGTGCCACCAGTGCTGTGTCTGAGAGCTCCTCTGTCTACTGCTGCTGCCCAATATCTGTTGGGTATGTTCACTTGGGCTTCTCAGCAAAAGGAATTTGATGCATGTTATGAAGACAATTCTATATCAACTACAATTACAAAAAAAAAAAAAAACAGTTTACAACCCTGCGGTGTTAAAACCCACAAAAACAATAAAATCAAATAATAAAACAATAAACCAGTGATAAAACAGTGAAGCATTTTATCAAAATCACTTAAAATAACTGACTGGTTTGGCGATCAGGAAAATGCCTGAGCAAACAGTGATGGGGTGATGTCACTTCTATTGCCTAGGACGCAGATAGTATGGTATCCTACCTCTTATAGGAGGAAAGAGTCAAATGATAACAGAATATACTGGTTTTAATGACAGGAGCTCCCAAACATTTTGCTATGCTCACACCATTAGCCAGGAATGTAGGAAGCTATCTTGTACAGAGTTAAATTCATCGAGCTCAATACTGTCCACACAGATTGAAACGGGGTCCCAAAATAGGGTCTTTTTCAGCCCTGTATGGTTCATTCATTGGTGAAGTGTGTTTACCAGTTTATCAAGATATTTTTAACATTTTTATACTTTTTTATAATTTTATATATTTTTCATGTTTTAAATTGTTTTAAATGTTTCATTATTGTTATTTTTGGAAGCCACCTTAGCTCCCACTCTAGGAGAAAGGTAGCATATAAATATAATATAATTTTAAAAATAAATGTGTGTTCCATGTTTAATTAGGCCTTCATACTGCCTTTAAACTCACCTCAACCTTCCGTAGTAATTAGCCTTAGAGCCTGTTAAGCAGCCTTTGACAAATACCTAATCACTTGCAAGTGATTCCTTTCCCAAAAACGAAGTTATAACTACTTTATGTTAAAACTGTGACTTCATTTGAAGTAATTTAATATCATTAAATACCAATGTCAGAATCATCTAGGCCACAGTGTTTCCAGTTTCTAGATACACGTGTGAAGGTGGATAGTGAAGAAGCCAGACAGGAAGAGAATGAAATGATCTGGAATGTGGTGCTGGAGAAGAGTCTTTCAGATCCCAGAGACTGCTGAAAAGACAAGTGAATGGTTCTTAGAATAAATCGTGCCTGATATATCTCTAGAAAAAAGATGACTAAACTGGGGCTGTCATACAGGACATATCAGGAAACACCAGGACTCACTGGGAAAGATGACAATGCCTGTCAGAGTGGAAGGCGGTAAGAACACAGGGAGACCAGAGGACAGGTAGATGGCCTCAATCAAGGAAGCCACAGCTTTGACTTTGCAAGACCTGAGCAAGTCAGGTGGTGACCAGGGCTCTGGGATGTCTCTCCTTCGTAGGGTGATCATAAGTAATTTGCTGTCATCATGACAATTGTTTGCTGTCATCATGACAGCAAACCACAACAGCAACAGTGTTCTTCTTTTTGCAGTTTCATTTTAACTTTTGGAGCTTTTATAGCAGCCTTACTAAATGGTGGGGGAGGAATATCACACCACTGAAGGGTTGGCTCAGGCTGCGCTTTGTGCTTCTGCTTAATGCTCTAGTATAGATATTTAAGAACGAGGTAGATAGGGAAAGAGGGAGCTTTGAACCATGGCTTAGTGACTTTGAAGAGCAAAAGGTAACTAGTTCAGTTACCTTTCAGTTACTGCTGAGTAATGGAAAAATAGAGAATTACCTCTTGAAATTATAATGGTAACAAACGACGTTGGCCATGTAAGTGTAACCATGACTGATTACTTAAAAAAAAAATTATTCTGAGCTCTCATTAAGCTGGAGAAAAGTTCAGTAACTTCATTCCTCAGCAGTCATTTTTTTAAGTCTTTTTATCCAGCATCTTCAGTCTGTGAGGGACCTATCAATGTGTGTATTTATATACTTCATACTTCAGATATTTATATTAGTGACACTGTAGACAAAAAAGTAAAGCCTTTGACACTGCTTAGGGTTCAGAAATCTTAAAACCAAACATTCTGGATCATCTCTGCAAATCATGAAATCCAATCTTATTTGTCCTTCCTTCGTTCCTCCCTCCCTTCCTTCCTTCTAACCAGCGGAAGAGAGATAGCATGGAATTTATCATGAAATCTCATAATTTCTAGGTTTGGAAAATTAACATTGACATCGTAAAAATGACATAAGCATTGCATCCTCTCCCAGATCTCCCAGATTACATTGCTCCCTCCTCTGCTTTCATCCTTCCCTTCTTCTCCCCTAGCTGCCAACACACCCACTCCCCTGGCTGCTGGTTTTCCTTCTAAGTGGAAGAAGTTCCCTCTTTTCTATACTGCTCCTCCTTGCCCTGTCTTCCACTGTTGTTAGCTCCTGCCACCAGTTTGGTATAAGAGGACTCTTTCCATTTTTTCCATAAAAGAATCCCAAAGAGGGTTAGGCTGAAAGGTCATACATAAAAGTCACAACTGAATAGGGATGTGGTATTATCATCATCATCATCATCATCATCATCATCATCTTTATTTTTATCCCACTTTTCTCCCCAAGGGAACTCAAAGCAGCTTACAGCCGTGAAAAGAAACATAATTAAAAACTGTAATAAAGTTAAAAGAAAATTAAACCACAATAATAATTAAAACATATTAAAATACATATAAAAACAGCATTAAAATATCAATTAAATAACAATTAAAATGATCAGAATTACATATAAAATGCCTCTTGGAAGAGGAATGTTTTTAGCTGTTTCCTGAAGGTAGGCAGGGAGTTCCAGAGCCTGGGAGCAGCCACTGAGAAGGCCCTCTCCCATGTTCCCACCAAATGCACCTTTGAGGATAGTGGGACTGAGAGAATGGCCTGCCCCACAGATCTCAACACTTGGGCTAGTTCATAAGGGAGGATACGATTCTTCAAACAACCTGGACCTGAGCCGTGTCATCACCAGCACTTTGAATTGTGACTGGAAACAGATCAGCAGCCAGTGGAGCTATTGCAGCAGGGGTGTTGTATGCCTCCTGTAACCAACTCCAGTTAACAACCTGGCTGCAGTTCTTTGGACCAGCTGAAGTTTCCGAGCACTCTTCAAAGGCAGCCCCACGTAGAGCGTGTTACAGTAATCCAGCTGGGATGTAACCAAGGCATGTATCACCATGGCCAGGTCTGACATCTCAAGGAATGGGCACAGCTGGCACACAAGCCTTGATTGTGCAAATGCACTCCTGATTACTCCTGAGACCTGGACTTCCAGGTTCAGAGTTGAATCCAAGAGCACTCCCAAACTGCAAACTTGTGTCTTCAGAGGGAGTGTGACCCCATCTAACACAGGCTGGATCCCTATTCCCTGATCTGCCTTTCTACTGACCAGAAACACCTCTGTCTTGTCTGGATTAAGTTTCAACTTGTTTGCCCTCATCCAGTCCATTACTGATGTCAAGCACTGGTTTAGGACCAAGACAGCTTCCTTGGCTTGTGGTGGAAAGGAGTAATAAAGGTGGGTGTCATCCGTGTACTGATGACACCGAACTCCAAAACTCCAGACAACCTCTCCCAGCGGTTTTATGTAAATGTTAAATAGCATGGGGGACAAGACTGAACCCTGAGGGACCCCACAGGCCATAGGGTAGGAGGTCAAACAGGAGTCCCCCAGTACCACCTTCTGGGTTCGGCCCTCCAGGAAAGAACAGAGCCACTGTAAAACAGCGGTCCCAGGTCCCATCCCTGCAAGGTGACCCAGAAGGATACCATGGTTGATGGTACCGAAAGCCGCTGAGAGGTCCAGCAGAGCCAACAGGGACACATTCCCCCTGTCTAGTTCCTGGCGTAGGTCATCCATCAAGGCAACCAAAGCCATTTCAGATATATAGCCTGGCCTGAAACCAGATTGAAATGGATCTAGATAATCCGTTTCATCCAGAAACCCCTGGAGCTGAGATGCCACCACACACTCCAGAACCTTGCCCAGAAATGGAATATTAGAGACGGGCAGGTAATTATCCAAAATAGTGGGATCAAGGGATGGCTTTTTTAGTAGTGTTTTATAACAGCCTCCTTGAGGCAAGTTGGAACTTCACCTTGTCTCAAGGAGGCATTAACCACACCCTCTACCTACTCGGCCAGTCCCCCTCTGGCTTTTTTAATAAGCCAAGAAGGGCAAGGATCTAGCACACATGTGGTGGCTCTCATACCTCCAAGGATCCTGTTCACATCCTCAGGCTGTACAAATTGAAAAATATCCATTATCAGTGGACAAGCAGAGGCCAGAATTATATCCACAGGATCTGTATCAATCATGGCATCCAAGTCAGAGTGGATCTGAGTGATTTTATCTGTAAAGTGCCGAGCAAATTGTTCACAGTGGGCTGTCGAATGGTCTCAATTTTCCTCTCTTGGGTCTGAGTATAAAAGACCCCTAACCACTCGGAACAGCTTTGCCAGCCGGCTCTCTGCAGACGCAATAGAGACAGAAAAGAATTTTCCCATTGCTGTCTCTATTGCCACAAAATAGGTTTCAAATAAGCTCTAGCCTGTGTTCTGTCGGATGTGTTCCGAGTTTTCCACCAATGTCACTCTAGTCTCTTTTTCACATGTTTCATCACTGCCAGCTCCCTGTAAAACCATGGGGATGGTTTGGCTGTACAACGTGATCGGGGGTGATCGCGTCCACCGCCCTGGTCATTTCTGTATTCCAGAAATCAGCCAGGATTGGTAGGAGTTCCTCCCTTTCTTATTTACTTCCTGCTCATTTCAACTACCTATGTGAGCTCTCACACACATTTTCATTACAATTTTGTATATCTGGTAATAATATTTCAAGAGATGAATAAGAACAGAACTTTAAAAAAGAGTCACCTGGTTTTTTCTTTGATGACTTCACCTTGGCTTCCTCCAGCATTCAGTTCATTAAAAACAAACACACAAACAATTTCAAAACTTTTTTTTAATCAGTATGGCTTCCTCCCCGCTTTTTTCAATCATTTTATTTATTTTGAAACTGCAGTTATCTATGGTTATTTCATTTAATTATAATTTGGTGCTTTTTTTCTCCAATTAAAGCAAGCACAAACAATTTTGAAAGGTTGTAAAACCACGCCAGTTATGAAAGTGGGAGGATTGTAATGTTCCAGATGCTAGCCAATCAGTGCTGCGCTTACCTAACAACTTCTGCAAAGACGCAGAAATAGTTTGCCCCTCATTCAAGCAGTTTTCCGTGCCCTCACTTCTGATTAGAACCCACTGGGATGTACTTCCAGAGTAAAACAGCTGTACATTTGCACATTTATGTATACTCCCTAGAAAAGCTTTTGCAGAGACTGGTATGTTCACCTCATGCCTGCTATGGTTTCAAGCTGCAGTCAACTTTCTCCAGGGAAATAATTAAACTTTTGTGAATTCGAAGCAAATATCTATAGATTGAATTGTTGTTTTATTCTTTCTTTTTTTAATGTTGTGTCAGAAAAAATGGCTACAATGCTGGAAGCAACAAATTTGAAAAGATACATTCAGTGGAGAAGGACCCCACATCTCAGTGATGGTGTTACAGATCTTTCAAAACTGATTGCTGAAGAATACTCCAGCAATGGTCTTCTCTGCAGCTCCACATTTCTAAAGCTATCTCTTGTATATTGAAAAGATAGCCCTCAGCTGAATGTAATTTAGTTGCCCACAGATCTGTGGTTTATGGTAATTGAAAGATTTTTTTCCTCTAGTGGCAAGGGATAGCATTCTGAAGAAACAAGTAGAATAATACACCCAATGGTAGAATGGATAGAAACTGGTGATCCAGAGGCCTGTTCCCAAGAGCCAAAAAAGAGCCACCCATTTCTGATTTAGACTTATTCAGTGCTCAGTGCTCACTTTCAATTCAGGTTCACACTAATGCTGGTACTGTAACTACAGCTTGAACTCTTAATTAAATAATTCAACAATTACATTTCAGATTGCTTACTCCTTTGGCAGTGTGAACACAATCCCTGTGAGTACCAGTCCTGAGCCATTCCTTACCTCATCTGATGACTAAGCAGAGTGAAATGTGCTCATCTACCAATGATAAACCAAAATATAATATTTATGTTGTCTTCTGGAAGGATTTGTGAGCAAATTGGTGCAATCCAAAGTAAAATGCAATCCCTATTGGACATTTTTCATCTTCATAGTACCTGAATACTTTTACCCCAATACATTCCTGATGTTGAATTTGTATTATCTAGGAATATGTCCTGAGAGCCTATGTGGTATAGTGGTTGGAGTATTGTATAATGGCATGACCCTAAAGACCAGAGTTTAATTCCCCGCTCAGCCATGGAAACCCACTGGGTGACCTTGGGCCTGTCACTCACCATCAGCCCCCAGAAAAACCCGTAATACATTCGCGTTACGGTCACCATATGTTCAAAATGACTTGAAGGTACACAACAACAAAGGAGTACATCCTCTTATACCCATCTGAATTTAAAAAAAAAATTATCTGACTTATTTGACTTCATTCTTTTCCTTGTATTTCTTGATATTTCTTGAACATATGACTACTGCAAGAAAAGAAGCTGAGGGCATTTTCAGTGCAATAAAAGGAGGGATGCAATTGTTTAAAGCAGGGCCTTGAAAACATACAGAGTTGGAAATGTGTTGCAAAGACATTGTACTTGGCCATGGATCATGTAAACATTGCCACAAATAGTCTTTCATCATAGGCAGGGGTGCTTCTTCTGACCTATATTGTCTCTTTTTAAAATGTCAGCCCTGTAACTTTGATGCTCGTGCGCTCCTTCTGTGAGCATCTGCTCAGGCAGACAGTTTACTAATTTGAGGCTCAGCAAACCTTTCACTGCACAGAACACCTTGAGGTTAGCACATCTCTAATCATTATTTGATAACAGAAATCTGTAAGCATCACATCCCTAGTAACGAGAACATTGTATCTTAGCAACCAGGCTTGATAGTCAAACAATTTCATTAAAGCGTAGCACCTCTTAGCAGGTGGGTGAGTGCGGGTGTTGATAAACATTTATAACATGATCAGCCATTGTGTTTGCCAACACTATAATCAGCATGACAAATTTATGAATTTGTTTACAAGCTCCTCAATAGCCAACCGAAGTTGGTAAACTACCTTTGCAGGCGGAGTTGCCACTGTTCCGGAGGCATTTAGAGACAGGAGGCTTCTCTCTAGGATATAGATAGGACGGAAGGTTTGGCAGAGAAGCACACAAGCAAAGAATTCATTGCATTAAAAAAAAAGTCATCATTCAAATTAAACCATAAAAGATGCGCAAGAGTGAAGGCAAGGATTAAATTTTAAATTCCCCCTCCCTCTCTCCCTCCCTCCCCAAGAGACCAAGGAAATTTCAAGCTGAAACCATGCCCATTCATTTATTGCTGTCATTCTAGTAGTTCAGATTTGCAGGGAGGGAAAGCCCACATATAGCATTTACCAGGATAGTTCACACGTGTCTGATAGTTAGCCATCAAATGTTTGCATGGGATTCCTTGGTGCTCCAAATCCTCCTTCTCATCAGGATGAGGGGATTGTGTGGGCACAGCCCAAGAGGGCTTTCGAAATTTTCAAATAGACCAAACACGCCAAATACTGAAGCCCTATTTGCTCAAATCTTGTACATGTGTTGCTGTATTTCCCCTGGGCTAATTTACAGCATTCATACTTGTCACTTGAAAATTGCACTGCCAAATCATGACTTGCACATATCAGTGTATTATCACAAATTGTATGATCCAGGTTGCACCTTCACCTGAAGTCACTTCAAATGCACTGCATCTCAGTGGCTTCAGCTCACATACTTAGCAACCCATTGTGGAGTCGAGAAACATCCCATTTAGACAAATCCAGGGATGTATCATTTATTTGTGGGTAAATTAAAATGGAGAAAGATGGTGCATCTCTGCATAGAACATTCATGTTAAATGCTAGTAATGTCAAGCTTTGTCATTCATTTCTGTGTTTTTAAATTTATAATTTCACCTCGGCTTGGATTCAGTGGTAGCCTTTGATCCGCCAGGAAGAAAGCGGCATTTTTGCTGACCCCTTTGCCTGGAGGGTTGGGAGAGCTTCCAGAACAGCTCAGAACATGGTTGCTGGAAGAAGGGAGTCAATGGGAATCACTTCCACCGTTCATGGCAGCCTTCAGGGAATCAAAGACTCTTGTGTTCTTAGAAGGTGTCTTTCTGTGAATGGAAGGACAGTTTTCTCACTGTCTCTTAGTGAGATTACTGAGATGATTAACAACATTATCTAACAATATTTCCCCATACTGACATTTTGGGTCTAAGAGTCTAGCTTGCCTCTCATGAATTGCAACCTACTACAGCAACTCATTTTTATTCGCCTTAATGAGGCTAGAGTGGAATTGACCCCAGGATGCTTGCAAGACGTTTGTGTTATTCCTCTTTACTCCACTCCACATTTTGATTTTTCTTTCTAGATGAGAAGCAGAAATGGAGGCAGTATGATTTGTGAACTGGAAGCATTAATAGGACCACAAAGAGGTAACAGGGTCCACTGCAACATCGCTCTGATGGTTGTGAGAATCAGAACACAGTGAACTCTCTTATTACTTTCTGACAAAGAAAATGAATGGAAGAAAGAGGCTGTGGATAGATTCTGTTCAGAGTATGTGGGGAATCAGTGGACAAGTAGGGGTGAATAAGAATTTATCTTAGTTCATTTTTCTATAAGAACTTTCCAAAATTTGCAATGTTTTCATAAATTCAGTAGAAGGAGCTTATGATAAGAACTATTTGAACATGGGATAAAGCTGGGAAAGTAAAAATTTTTTGATGTTTTTTCATCCTCAGTGTCTCAGTACAACTAGAATACTCAGTTGATCAAAATGTCAACAACTGTGAGATTTGCTGCAATTCAGAACTTTTTTTTTTTTTTGGCAAAAGTTTTACAGATTTTTTTTTTTCAGAGAAACATCAGGGTTTTTTTCAGAGAAACATCAGGTTATTTTATGCAATATATAGTATTTTTGTGTAAGAAGATTTTATGCAATAAACTAAGTTTTTTGGACAAAACAAAACAAATTTTTCACAAAAAAAAGTCTTATAATCCAAAAAATAAACCAAAAATGGGAAAAATACCTTTCATAAACTCATCTAGTGGGAAGAAAAATTTTGATAGTTTTAGTTTTTGCATGTTGGATTGAAATGAGCAAAATTTACATTTCTACACAGAGGTTAACTGACAAATTCATCCTGTCAAGTGAAAACTTAGCATTTTGATTTCTTGGTGCATAAGGATTTGAGACTGAGTTCCTTCCTGTGTGTTCTCACCTTTTCTTTTCTGATAAGGGTGTCATCTTTAAGAATGACAAATCAGGTAGGAAAAATATTGTTCTTCCAAAGCTGAGAATAGATGAATCAATCAATCAATAACTTTAGATCATACCTTTTTCTTAAGAATGAGATTCAAGGTATCTTACAGAATAAAGAGGTATAAGTGAAACCAGATATAGCTAAAAACATACAGAAAGTTAAGATTAAAATAATACTAAAATCTCTGTAAAATGAACACCACATAAAACAATGATTTTAAAACAAATTAAAAATAGTACAATACTGAAACAGAAAATCCATTATATAAAACAATTAGTTCCTAAATGCCTACTGGAATAGGCAGATCTTCACTTGATGATGAAAGGACAACAAGGGATCCAGCTTAGCCTCCGAAGGAAGGAAGTTCCAGAGTCCAGGAGCAGCCACAAAGAAGGCAGTCTCCTGCATTCCCACCAAATATGCCTCTGAAAGTGGTGGGACTGAGAAATGTGACCCCCTCCTTGAAGATATTTAATTTTGGGCAGACCCATGTGGGAACTTAAGATCCTTCAGATAATCTGAACTGAGCTGTGTAGGATTTCTATATCTATGGAATTTGGCAAGTGGAGATGTTTGAATTTTGTTCAGTTTGTTTTTGGCAAGAGCTTTCCAAAATGAATGCATTTCTCCATACATTTGATGGGAAGATCTTGAGGGTTTTTTAAATCCAAATGGTAAAGGAAAGGAAAGAGAAGATGAGCAAGTAAAAACACCTCTAGTGTTCTGGATGGCATTGTTATGTCCTGTAATATATCTTGGCTTGCAGGTATAGTAAACATCAAAGACTAATCTATTACAAGATGGACCCAGAGGAAAACCACTTTCACTTGCTCATCCTCTAATATGATATATGCCATCCTATAAACAATGTTCCTCAGCACTCTACACTAAACAAACAAGTCAGTTTTTAGGCCAACGGATAAATGGGCACAAATTGGGCATTATAAATGGGAATACCAAACAAACAAACAGCTCCTGGATATTCTGTCCCAGACCTTCAAAGTCTGCTGCTTGAAAAAAAATATATGGGGTATTGGAAAGAGAAACAGGTGAATTAGGATATACTCACATATTCCTTTCTAGCAACAATGCTTTGGACAAAGACAATGGTTTCTTGGCACACTACACATATTGAAACACTAATTATCATCACAGCTACTAAGGCCCTTTCCACACGTGGGGTGTGAATCGGGCAGAAACAGGACTCACCGGATTTCTTCTCCGTCTGATCAAGTCCGTCAGGACGAGGAGCAGTGCGAGCTTGTCACTCCGCACTGTTCCGGCATTCAAAATAGCAGCTTCTGGTTGGTGGAGGCTCTCCACCAACTGAAGAAGCTCGCCAGCCTAAACCCCACCCCCGGCAGATCTGCAGGCACGCACTAGTGCACGCCTGCACATCTGCACCAGAGCGCGGCGATGGAGCGGCATGGGGTCGCGCTCTCCGTGCTTTTTAAAAAGCACTCTGCCCGACCAGTTCCAGTTGCTCTGGAGTGGACTGAGGTGCAGAACTACGAAAAGTAGTCCGACCCAGTCCACTCCATGGTGCAGAAGACCTCCTTCAGAGGTCACTCTGCGCCATTTTAATAGCCTGGTGCAGAAAGGGCCTAAGTATGAACTTCATGCTTGCTTTATTGTAATATTGTAGCCATACCTTTGCACTAGACCAAGAATTTCCTTCAACGTTCATACGTTTACCTGCTTCTTTTGGTTTCTGTGCAAAACCTGTTTCCCACCTTTCAAAGTTTAACTACTCTTAATGGCCATCATTGAGACTGAACTTTTCACCTCATCACTATACCCACATGATTGCATTTCTATTACAAGTCACACACTTCCCACACCCTAGCTATTGGTATGTGTATGTCTCTGCAGAGTCTTCACTCCATGCACCTGCTAAAGTGGACTGGAGTCCATGAAAACTTATGTTATAAATTTATTTTTTCTTAGTCTCAAAAGTGCTAAAGGTTATATCCTTTTAAGTGCTGAACTGTTTGTCTCTAGGGTGCAGCCCTAAGCATGCTTACTCAGAAGTAACTCATCATTCAGTGGGACATGTCACCTAGTTAGTAGGTCCTCCATATCCACAAGGGATGCATTTCGGGATTTACCATGGTTAGCAAAAAAAGCAGATAATGCTAATGCTTTTTTTTTTTCAATGAGAGGAATGATGAGATGAGTACGCAACTTGAGAGAAGAAGTTCCAAAAACTGACAGAACTTTAGAATCATGAGATTCTAAAATATAAAAGCACATAAAACCCTGGCCCTGGTCCAGCCAACCCAATCCTCCATTCAGCAGCCCCACCCCACCCATCTCACAAGGATGGAAAAGACTCGAGCAGGGACTCAGACTCTAAGCCCCTCTCCCACAGAAGCAGACTCCCCACAACTCTGGCCATTTCCACACCGCAATGTTACAGTACTATTATTCCACTTTCAACACCCTGTGGAATTCTGGGGTTTGTAGTTTACTGAGACCAAACAGCTCTCTGGCTGAGAATTCTAAAGGCTCCTCCCTAAACTGCAAACCC
The DNA here is from genome assembly GCA_948474755.1 of Ctenosaura bakeri. Classification (NCBI taxonomy): domain Eukaryota; kingdom Metazoa; phylum Chordata; class Lepidosauria; order Squamata; family Iguanidae; genus Ctenosaura; species Ctenosaura bakeri. Next base: position 13,185 of record CAOLHI010006708.1, read on the forward strand.
CAGGATTCCACAGGATGTTGAAAGTGGAAAAATAGCACTATAACAGTGTAGTGCGGAAGTGGCCTCTGTCTCAGGCTCACCAAACAAGACCAAGACCAACCCAGCCAAGTGCTCATAGGAAGGTGGGCCAGAGTGGCTCTCCAGGATGAGGAAATAAAAGCCAGGTGGAAGACAGAGGGAGACGAAAGTGAAATGCTTCCTCATTCCCATCCCATCACCAGTCCACTGGGCTGCCAGAGGCCATGGCTCAACTGTAGGACTCCTTCAGAGCCCACTCATTCCAACTCAGGTTCAGTGCCATGAAGGAGCCTTCCCAGCCACCACCCTTCCCTCAACTGCTGGATCAGCCTTGGCCAACAGCTGGCTTCCAGCACTGCCAGGTGGGTCCATGCCTCCTTCACCTTCTTGTTGTCAGCACTAAGCAAAGCCTTGCATTAGGAATGCATCTTTTGGGCAAGTTGCCAAGCAAGTTTAGAAAGAAAGTAAGCTGTTGTAAACAACATTTTTATTCAGAAATAAACCCCATTCAGTTCAGTGTGATCTCTGCCTAGTAAGTGTGATAGCAGATCTAAGCCATATTCAGGAAAAAGTCCTGAATGGGGCTAATGCAGGCTAACTGCTTAATATGTTTGGACCTCATTTCATAGCAGATAAGTGACTTTGCATACACTGATCATGCAGTTACAAAGGACCTACTGTATAAGATTTCAGCTTCAATGTCTTAGGTTTTGAAAATGTAACATGCTACTCATGTGACTGTTGAACTTGCTATGCTTTGCAAAACAGCTGATTTCTCATTCTCTCAGTAGATTGCTCATCTTGTAGCTCTTACAAACAGAATTTCATAACTTTGCCCTAGTCCAAAGTTGCCAGCAGGTAACATCAAATGTGAACTCTTCAATTCTGTGAATTTGATCAGGAGCAGAAAAGCACAGATGAAGTATCATACACAGCAGATACCTTAGAGTTTACTAATAGTTTTGACATGCATTTATTGTTCAGTGTATGTGCTTTGTATTCACGTACCTTCATAAGTCAAAATTAGCATTCCTAACTAAGTTTTCATTCTTTTTACATTAATTATTTATTGCATTTATTGGCTTACAATGTAAGAATTAAGTGAAGGACAGCAATCTCAGATCCAAAAAAGTAGAGTAATAAGTTGAATGCACACATCATAGTGCTTGTATTCCAGGGTTAAATTCCATTTAAATTGGAGAAGGAGAGGCCAGCAGAACCTAAGTTAGGTGAAATTATCATGGTTTAATTTACATTTTCTCTAGCCTATTACATCTTTCTTTAAAAAAAAACCCTCCAAAAATGGAATCCAAATATCAGCAACCATTTTCATAAACAGAATTTAAGCACTGAAAAGGTTGAGCTGAAACAGACCTTGGAAAGTTAGCTTGAAAAATAAAAGCATTTGACCATGAAATTCATTCAAAGCCACAAGAGATAATTTGTTGACAGTCATGTTCTAAAGACAATTTAGTAACTCACTACATTATTGGTGACCTATTCTTTACTTTTGAGGGGTAGGGAAAATTTTAGGATTAATAAGAAAATGGCAAAAAACTTGAAAGATTTCATTCAGAATGCTTCTAAATATGCTCATTAAGTGTAATTAGAATGAATAAGTAGAAATGTTGTTCATTACAATCCTTCTGCAAAGTAGCATCATTCCCACTTGTTCTATTACTTGAAACTGCTTTTTTTTCCCCCTTTGTTAACCTTCATTGGAGGAAATTAAGAAGTTATAAGTATCAGTGTAACTTGTAACTCCTGAATTCTAAGTTCTGGAGCCGATCGGCTGATTGAGTAGGTTAAGCAGGGATTAATCTCCGAACCATCTCAATAAATTTTGCCAATAATTTACATATGAAAGGCCAAGTTTATGGCTAAATAAGCGTTCCTTTTGATAGTGCCATTTCATAGCTAGTAGTCAACAATCCAACTTCATTTTTAAATGTTTCTATGCAGAATGATACAAAAACAAATGTGGAAAGTTAATTTTCTTTCGAAATTGGTTTCACTTCTCCAGTTTGGTTTTACTTGGTAGGATATGCAACTCGCCTGATCAGCATGTTTGACACACACACGCGCACACACACTTTTTTTTTATTTTATTTTTTCTTATACAAGAGCCAGGCCCTTGAAATACACTGAGAAAGTTTAGAAAGAAAGTAAGAGCACCTATTAAAATGATCTGACAACACAGCTTCATGACAATTGATTGCAGAAAAATGTGAAAAATGGCTGCAAACACTTTGGGTGTTGTGTTCATATAATGCTTTTTTTTCCTTAGCCATTAAAACCAAAGTAGCAGGTTTTCAGAGCAATTTTGCTTACCTTTCTGTACTTCTAGCACTGCTTTCACAAGGCTGAATAGTCTTATTGGGCTGACAAAGGGTGGTATGCAGGGTGTAGACAATTATTGCATCTTGATATAATTTCCTTTGAAAACCAGAAGGCTTGACTTGTGTAATGTTCTTGATCTAGACCAAGGATCCTCATAGTTTGATCCTCCAAAACAACAAGGTTTCCAGAGGCAAAATGCCAATATGGCTTTCATAGGGAAAAGTATTCAATGAACGGGTGGTCTGACCATGGAAAGGCCCTATTCTTTGTGGTTTGCAAACCTTGCTTCAGCTAAAAAAGAATCCTGAACAAGTGGTTTGATCCAAATCCCAAGGAGGGATATAATGTACAAATCATTCTTTAAGGCAGGGTGGGGATCTGTTGGTAAACTGGTGTACGGTGGTGATTTATAGTAGACTAGCATGGATTTCTGGTGCCCAGTTTTCCCCCTTTTCTAATTATACTGCTGAAAAGGGCTAAAGGCTTGTCTGGAACTGTGAGGTGTGCTTGTGTTTAAGAACAGTAAGCTAAGTCCAGTTCTTCTACACAGAACAAATGCCCAGGCTGATAATCCTTTCACTCCAAGTGTCTGCCTTTGGATGGATCTCAAGTTTCTTAAAAAAAACAAAAAAACACCCACAGTAGGACTCATGGGCCTGAAGCCAGCCAAACGACTAAGGGCTGCACTTGCACAAGGAACACCGCTAAATTCATTTTGATGGTTAAAATTTTACCAACAATGTTAGCAATCATGGAAAGACAAAAGAGTTTTAAAAAATGAAGAAGCTTATTGGATTTGTACCTTGTACCTGTGGCATCCAAGGTAACATCCCTGCATGGTTGACTTTGTACTGTATGGTGAGCCATTAATCTACCTGAAATACCAGTGGTGAAGTGAGGCATTCTAGAATAGGTAACAGAGACTCCCACCTTTGAAACTTAAACCATTCACTATGAGGAAAAAAAACCATTTACTGCTGACGCCTATTTCCTTCAGTGTATGTTTAGTTTGCCTGCCATCACCAAGGACTTGACAGGTAATAAAGTCAGCAATGTGCAGTGAAGCTGGGAGAGATAACTCACCTGACAATTAAGAGCAGTGTTTTTACATGGGCTCCCAAGGCTTGTAAAACCAGTGGGGGCTCGGCAAATGTCACAGAAGATATTCAAGGAAGACTAAACCAGGGCCCAGGAATGAGCCTGAGGAAATTGTTCCAGTACTCCTTGAGTTACTCCCCACGCATACGTGCACACAGTCTCATTAATAGCAGGGAGAGAAGTATCATTCCTATATATGAGGAGTATATGAGTCAGGCCATTCCGATTTGCAATGAACCTTCTGGCGGATATTCAAGACCTCACTTAAACCAGAGGCGGGGAACATATAGCCTTCTCTCCTTAAATGTTGTTCACCTGCAGTTAATGTCAGCATTAGCCAGCACAGCCAATGGGAAGGGCTGCTGGATGCTGCAATCCAGCAACATCTGGAGAACCACACTTTTTTTTTCTCTTGGAAAAAAATGGCAAAGTGGGACAAGGGGCAGCTGGGGCCACACAAGGCCGGGTGAAAGTGTTGCTAAAATCAACCCCCCCCCTCAGCCTGGGTGCAATGGCAAGCACCCTGTTCACACTTTGTGCCAGCATTGTGGCTATGTTCCTGGGCTGTAGCCAGTTTGGATCTGGTGTAGTTTGACTCCTACTTTGCCCAGTCCTTTACCACCCTCTTTCTGGCTCTTCTGACAGCAGAGGAGTTCTGTCAGCAGATTGCTCTGTCAGTAGTTTTCTGAGATCAGATGGCAGCAGAACATTCTTTCAACAGAAGGACAATTTGACTGGCACAAAAGGCTTGAACCTACACCCAGCCCTCTACATCTACCTATCTTTCAGTTAGGATTACACTGTCAAGTGGTGATGTCCACAGATGAATGCTGGGACTTTTCATACCTTTTTTAAAAAAATTATTCAGTCCACCTATTTTACTGAGTACCCACATTCTCGGCATTACCTGGGACTTCCCAGTAATCAGACTCACCAGTGTTGGGTTGTGTTTCGGTTTTGTTTGGTTTTTGTAAACATCAGTTTGCTACAACTGGAGTCACAGGCCTCTTGCCCACTACATACACCCCTCTCACCGCTTTTGCTGACCAGATTCATTCAGTGATATGACTCTTCAATATCTGACTCACCATCAGAGGCAACCAAGTAGTGTAGCATGATGGTGATAGAATATTCTACATTTCTACTGACCTTAAGGGGTTTAGATGTTCCTTCCCCAAACTCTTGACCTGAGTGTCCTGCTGTGGTCCTGAACTATTTCTACTTTCTGCTTTAACTTCCAATGCTCACACCAAATGGGGAGAATTGTGTGTTGCCTTCCATCATAGAGAAGGAAGGGGAGATGCAAGTCGCCCCTGGTAGTTGTTGCTCACCTGAGACAAATTACAAATTTCCCCTTTGACTTATGTAGCATAATTGGAAACAGGAGGCAATTCATTGTGCCTTGAAGCCTTTCAGTTTGTCTGCAGGGAGACACGTTAGCAGGGAAAGTCTGACTAAAAGATCTAAATATGCTTCACACTCCTAGCTACCCCTCCCTCATTCTCCAGCTCTCAGGAAACACAGAGATTATATGGCATTGTAGAGCACCTCCTTGGATGTAAGGTTCTGAGAACTGGGCCAAAACTAACAAAATGAATTCCAAGAGGGATAAATGCAAGGTTCTGCATTTAGGCAGAAAAAAGCAAATGAACAAATATAACATGGGTAATAACTAGCTTGACATCTTGTGTCAAACTAATCATGATCTAAGCATCTTATCAGACCACAAGTCAACATGTGATGGTAAACAAAACAATGTCGTTCTAGGCTATATTAACAGAGGGGAAGTAATGGGATCATGCTATTCTACTTTGATCAGACCTCACCTGAAATCCTGTGTCCAGTACACGTCCAGAGGAGGATGACCAAGATGGTAAAAGGTCTGGAATTCTACAGGCTAAACATGACTAGTAATCTTAATGGTTGAGTTAAGATTGCTAATCATGTTTAGCCTGTAGAATGAAAAAAAAAATAGAGATAGCATGATAAGCATATTCAAATATCCAAAGGACTGACTTTCATTCAAATATTGGAATATGGACCAAGCTTGTTTCTGCTGTTCTGGAAAGTTGGCCACAAACCAACAGATTCAAATTACAGGAAAAGAGATTATGACTCAGCATTAGGGAGAAATCTCTGGCAATAAGAACTTCTCCACTGCAGAATGGACTCTGTTTCACTGGAGGTTTTTAAGCAGAGGTTGGACAGCTTTCTCTCAACAATACTTAAGATTCTACAGTTCTTTGATTCTAAGATGGAGAAGCAGGGGTACACACTGCTAAGAGGCAACCCCCATGATCTGTCTTTAAAAGTCAAAGCCACTCACAAAAATGGTTCCCACTACACTGTTGTGATTTATTGGTTTATTTATTACATGTATATCCTGCCTTTCCTCCAATGACTCAGTCACATGACTTTCTTCCTCCTCCTCCTTCTCCCTCTTTCTTTCTATTCCTATCAGCCCTTTAAAGTAAGTGAGGCTGACAGAGTGAATGGTCCAAGGACACCAGTAATTCATGGTTTTTTGGAGGCTAGAACCTGGATCTCCCAAGTCTAGGCTCGATGATCTAACTAACGCATTACACTTGTTCTCTTTATCATGTAAACTATCCTTAACAGAGAAGGCTTTCCATTCCTCAACATGGCCCTGCCTATTCTATGGACAGGTACCTGTTGCTTGACAAGTACATCTGCCTGAGATTCTGAGGTGAAATGACCCCACAGGCTTCCTGTTTTTGTTTTGTTTTTTAATTATGATAGGCTAGCTCTGCCATTGGTAGAGAGGCTTCTGTTCTGGTTCAAAAGTGCCATTTACATGCTCAGATATGCCTACACCAGCAAACGGGATTCAAAACTAAAAAGAACATTTTTAAACATGCTGTTTGGTATCTTTGAGCATCCTCACAACATCCGAATCAGAGGTGAGTACATCCAATTTTCAGATTAATCTGAGGCCTAAAAGGTAGCAATTTGGGATGAATTTCTCCTACACAAGCAGGGTAGGAGAGAAAGAAAATGACAAGTAGGTTGGCTTGCACTCCCACTTGCTATCCCTACACCACTAAACCAGTTGAACCCTTCATTGCCCTAGGCAATGAAGAGGACTTCAGCATTTTTTACACTGTATAGTTACAGTGCTATGATTCCACTTTAACTGACATGGTTTTAATCTATGCAATCCTTGGGCTTGTACTTTGGAAGCACTAGAATTCTCTGGCTGAGAATTCGAAGTACCCTCTCCTTAAACTGCAAATCCCTGGATTACATAGGATGCCATGGTAGCAAAAGAGGAATCGAAGCACTAATGGGTCATGTGGAAAGGCCCCTGCAGCTCTAAATCCCCAAGTACAAGCACTTACTTGACGGGAAAGCCTCCTTATTTCAGTGGAAATTATATCCAGGCCTGTACGCTTAGGATCATGGCCTAAAAGTACTGTAACACTGTTGGTAATAAAGGGTTGTCAAGATTCATCTTTGAAGAGCTCTTTCACTGCCAAGAGAAGGCATGTTCTTACTAAAAGTAGCCCTGAAGATCTGTTTCTTATTTATATTTCCCTTCCCCTTCCCCATTGCCTGCCGCTCCCCCTGCCCCACTTAGCCCTAAACTCAAAAGATAGCAAGAGCAGGCGGCACAAGAACTTGCGCAAAGGGGATGAAGCAGGAAATAGACTTGCAACTGCGTTTAACAAGACACAGGAGCTTGGTTCAACCTCAATGATCCACACTGTGTTTCAGCTCTTGGTTCCAACACAATAGTAAAATATATTGGGGAGAATGTTTCATTTTTCTTCTCTTCTCATTGCCAAAACTGGGAAAGTTACTTTTTCTCCTTAGAATTCCATGTTGGCTGGGAGAAGAATTTTGGAAGCTGTAGTCTTCTTTCCATCATCATCATCATCATCATCATCATCATCATCATCATGCCTTTTTCGTAGCCGTGTGATTCACTGCCTCTTGCAAAAGTTAAAACAGATACAGATAAAACTCCACATCATACAATATAAACTTTTAAAATAGAACTAAAAACCATTTTAAAACATAACCATTAGACAATATAGCACATTATTTAAGGGCCTTTTTCCCATGAGCAATCAGTTCTTCTCAAAGGCCTCTTGAAACAAAAATGACTTCACTTGCCTACAGTGTAATATCCAACATTTTGCAGATAAAAACCAGGACACATGTGGCCAAGCAACCTCAGAGTGTGTTCAAGATGGCAAAAGTTATTAAAGAAGAAGATCACACAAGTTGGAGAGGCTGCAGCAGTTTGCTTTTACCTGAGTCTACAGGGAAAGGCAAGATTCTGCCCTTTTCTCTCCTCTCCCCCTTGCTGAATTAACTCAATGCAAACTACTGTTTCACTTTGAATTCAGTTTGCAACAATGGAAGTCAGGCCAGGACAAAAGGAGGAAAGTGGGAGGAGAAGAAAGAAACTGGAACATTTTAAAAGCAGCAGAAAAGTTGGAGGACAGAGGACTAATCAGGACAGTTCCTGCCAAATTGGAACAATTTGAGAATATGTTACAAAAGGATAAATAACCAAGACTGTTTAGGAAAGGAGTTTCAGAACCAATGGCCAAGCGGGGATTTGAACCCGGACCCCCCAGAGTCCTGCTCCTACACCATGCCGCCTTTCCTAGGTCACAGTGGCATTCTTTATATATTGCAAACACCAAATTTAATCATGAAGATTCTAAAGCCATTTCCACACTAGGCTGTTATAGCGCTATGATTCCACTTTCAACAAAACTGACCGGCCCCTCCCAAAACTGCGAACCCCAGGATTCCATAGGATGTTGAAAGTGGAATCATAGCGCTGTAACAGCTTAGTGCAGAAATGGCCTAAAAAGAGGAAGCAGAAGTAAATTCAAGAAGTAGGGGCAGACCAAGATATTTTGCAGCCTGTAACAAAGATGGCACCTTTCCCTTTCTAGATACAGACACAGACATGATGGGGATATGAATCTTCCTTTAATGATAAGCAGTAGGACAATATTCTCTGTGTCCTCTAAGGAGAGCAGGCTAACTTAGGACCTTTCTGCACTACACTGTTGTAGTGCTATTAATCCACGTTCAACATCCTGTGGAATTCTGGGGCTTTGTAGTTTCCTCAAGCCAAAGACCTCTCTGGCTGAGAATTTTACATGTCCCTTCATAAACTGCAAACCACAGGATTCCACAGGATGTGAAAATGGAATATTAACACTGTAACAATGTAGTGCAGACATGGCCTGAGAAAAGAAAGAACAGGAACTTAAAAGTTTTAAATGTGCATCTACATTTTGTACTGAAGAAACACGTATGGAGTTAGGATGCAGAAATCAGACAAGAAAAAGTGAAATTGAGCTCTCAGTATTTTCTAAATTTCTTTTCTGCAGTTATTTTCAGATGTCTCACCTAATGTTTAGTGGAAGTACTTATTTTAAAATGTAATAGTGGTGCTGCTGCTGCTTCTGCAGTGATGCTTTCCTTGGGACGAAGTGTGATTGTCACATGAATGCCATGAAATTGCAACTACGCTAATAGGGCGTAATTGGCAGGCAGTCTGGAATGTCTCTTAATAGTCCAAAGCACAATAGAGAAATTGTTTGAATGTAAAAGTCTGAGTGAACTTTGTCTTTTCCAGACTCCAAAGAATGCTTGAGCCATTTATGGCTATAAATCAGAATTATTTTTAACAGTGATTTTTTTTTTTTTATGGTTTAGGGAAAAATTGGCTTCCATGTTTGAAAAGATAAATGGGAACAAGTGATCAGTCTGTGTATTCTGGGTGATCTCCTCATATTTAAGTAGAGCTTGGACAGCAAAGTGTGGAAATCACAGTGAGATGAACAAGAGTTTTCTTTCAGCAGCTGGTGTACTGTGTCCCACCAATCATCCGAACCACTGAATCTTTGTAAGAGTCTGCAGTTACACACAATAATTTCCCACCCTGAATGATACCCCTTTTAAATTCTGTGGACAGCTCAACTGAGCATGCACTAAAGGATGCAGGGGATACCCTAAAAATAATAGAAATGCCCATATGCATTTTAAACCTTTCCTCCAAGAAGGTCAAAGCAGCATATACTTTTCTCCTTCTTCCCCATTTGGGCCTCACAACAACCCTGTCAGGTAGATTAGACTGAGAAATGCTGACCCGGCTAAGATGGTGACTTGCCTCATGCACTGAACTTCTTAGGAGAGTGCAGATTAGAAATGGATCTCCTTGGCTCTTTTCCAAAACCAAGCTTTTGAGTCAGGTGAATGACTGAAACAATATGAATTTGGAACCTGTATATGATATAATCTTCTTACTAATTCAGTTCTCAACTGGAGGTCTTATAGATCAGAGCTGGACAACTTGTAGCTCTCCAGGTTTTTTGGACTATAGCTACCATAATCCCTCACCATTGGCTATGCTCATTTCTGTTAATGGGATTTGTAAGCAAAAAACATCCAGAGGGCCATGATTGCCCATCCCTACCCTAAATCCATTTCCTTTTTAAATTTGTGGCCACAGTCCTTTATAGACTTATTTTGGCATGCTTGAATCCACTGAAATCTTGGGGCTAAACACTTCTCACGCTTTTCAGATCTGGCCAGTTTCTATGGGTTCTGCCTCCACAATTCAGTAAAGTGCAGCGCTGGAGTTAAGAAATATCCCATTTGATGTCGCTTCCCCCCACTCTTTCACAGGCTTAGCTTAGACCTATTTAACTTTTCCTTCATTTCCCCTATTTTATTTTATTTTTAATTGGATGCTAGATATGCAGAACAACAACAACAACAAAAATCATAGTACTGTTTTCCTAAAATCTATCTGTTATTATTTATAAATACTCTATCTGTTGCTATAAAACAACCCTGAGACATATGCAGGCAGATAAAATACCAAATGTTGAACATTATCATGTGAACCTCACAGTCTCTCCAATTGTATGGTCTCATCTTCTTCTGCAAACCAACCCTGAATCCTCATTTGACTCATCTGGTTTACCTCATCTGGTCACATTAGATCTTGAGTGCTATCTATAACTTATTGCTAATATCTTTACACCACAGAGGCTTTGGTATTCGCAGCGGATCCCCTTGAAACCATACCTAAGGGATCCTCAAAGAGAGCAAAGGCTCACTTTCCTATACATTTACCAACTGGAGCATGTATTCAAATGAGCCTGGTTTGAAGGTTAATCAGCCATGCAGTTTTCCCAGCCTATCATTCCGATTGATATTTCTGAAAAGTCAACTGCACATGGTCTGAGTTTCTCTCTGCCCTGCACAGCAATAATTTACCTGTGTTACAAAAATTAAATGAGTAAAAAGGAAAAAAGGAAGAAATCAGTAGCATCAAGGGTAGAATTTGTTCCTTGCCTCTTCTTTTCTTTTCTCTCTCTCTTTTTTTAATTTGGGGAGATGCATCTAAAAGAATGAAAATTTATTGAATCAAATTTAATTACATAATAAATTCTCCCCCTACAGACAACGCGGAGGCTTAATTCACTCCCGCACTCTAAGCCGTTGCCTTTAGCATCGGATGGGTCATTAGTCTGTAATCCAGCAGCTAGCCTGTTTGGAATCTAAACTAAATCAGCAAGTACCATATCAGTAGTTTCTGAAATATGACTGACAGGTCAAGTGGCCTCAAAAAGACTGCCAGGGGGCAGTTGAGACTCATAGCTGGGCTATGACTAGAACAGAAGCAGCAATGAAATTGGGAGCATAGACTCACGAAAGACTTCATTCATTCTAACTCACTAAACAGCAGTTTCTTTAAGTGATTTGACTTCTATTTTTTGCTGTTTTTAGCCAGTAGGTCATGCAATAAAATTGCCCTGCATGTGCCAATAGGCTTAACATACAGATCACTGGTTTGTAGGTTTTGACTGAATGGTGGTGGTGGTGGGGTGTGTGTGCGTGTGTGTGTGTGCACAGACAAATACAAAATGTAATTTTTCAGTCATTTATTCTTGAAGGGGACGCAACAAGTAATTTCACCACTTTCTTCCCACTTCAAGAAATTCTCTGAAAACTGCATAGCTTTCGCAGTTTGGGATTTATTATGTGCAAAATTCACATGTGATTCCTCCCCCCCCCCCGAGAAACAGAATTCTCTATCCAGGAAACAATGGCTGTTGGGGATTTATAACTTTGTAAGTGGACTTATGTCTGCAGGAATTAGAACTGGGCAGTTCCATAACATCCACATCCAGTAAGGGACTACTGTTGTTTTACTATGCAAGGAGTTGGCAAAGGGAACCAATGCACATTGGGACACCAGCTAGTGATGATGAACATTGATAGAGCCTGATGCACATCAGAACACTCTTGCCAGTGTTCTGTTATGCATTTTCACAATTCACTCACAGCTTCTGCTATGTAGCTAAAAATGTTGGAGACTTATTCTGCATGAAATTTGAACATTTTTGGTGCGGATTTTTGGTGCCCATTTTCTGCTTTAGCAAAATGCTGTTTTCTACATAGAAATTCCTGGATTTAATGCAAAAAAAAAAAATGTGGTAATTTTGTGCTAAGCCTGAAAAGATTCTTGTGAGTTCAGGATTCTCCTTACAATGGTTTCCTGAAACACAAGAAACATGGTTTTCTACCATTTTCTAAATATTTTCAAATATTTTTTCAATATTTAAAATATACATATTACATCCTGTCCCAACTGCTTCCACCAAGTTTTTCTCTACCAACCAGCTAGACAGAGAAGTATTACCATTCCTGAGATCCAACAAAGAGCTGCAGTTAACATCTTGGAATATCAAAAACCCAACTGCTTTCAAAAATTCTTGTTGACGTTGTGTGTCTTCAGGTCATTTCCAACTTATGGTGAGCCTAAAGTGAACCTATCATGGGGCTTTATGGAGCTGAGAGTGTGTGACACACCCAAGTTCCCCCAGTGGGTTTCCACAGCTGATCAAGGAATCAAGCCCTAGGATATTTCTGCACTAGATGTTATAGTGCTACTATTCCACTTTCAACATCCTATGGAATTCTGAGGTTTGCGGTTTAGGGAGGGGCCTCAAAGGATTCCATAGGATGTTGAAAGTGGAATAATAGCACTATAATAGTCTAGTGTGGAAATGGCCTTAGTCTCCAGGGTCATGGTCCAACCGCATTCAAACCACTACATCACACTAGCTCACTCAAAAATTCTACTTCCCCTTTCACAGTAAAAGACAAAGTGCAGATTTATATTGTTCTTCTTTGTGAAGTGTTTAGCCCACCTTTCTTCCACAACTGAGAGGGGCACATGAGTCTTCCTTTCAGACACCTCACGGGATCCTTCCTCTTGTAAAACCACTATCTCTCTAGCTTCCTACCAGGAGCAAGGATCTCACCAACATTTTCCAATCCAATCCAACTTCCAACTGGTGTGAGTAGAATGATGGTGCAAGGTCAGTGAACCACTTACATTCACTTTCTCCTGCAGGGTTGTGCTCCTTTTCTAGATTTATTGGGTAGCAGCAGATCTCAGCCTGCTCACCTAGTGTCTGCCGCAGTGGCCATTTCCGCACTAGGCTATTATAGCGCTTTGATTCCACTTTCAACCTCCTATGGAATTCTGGGGTTTGCAGTTTCGGGAAGAGCCGGCCAGCCCCTCCTGAAACTGCAAGCCCCAGGATTCCATA
>CAOLHI010006709.1:0-26363 GCA_948474755.1 Ctenosaura bakeri
ATCTAGTCCAATCCCCTGCCATGCAGGAATACACCATCAAAGCATTTCTGACAGATGGCCTTCTAGCCTCTATTTAAAAACCTCCAGAGAAGGAGACTCCACCACACTCTGAGGCAGTGCATTCTACTGCTGAACTGCTCTTACCATAAGGAAGCTCTTCCTAATGTTTAGATGGAATCTCTTCCATCTCCCCTCAGGAAGAAAAGTAGGATAGAAAAGTAGTAATTTTCCTGAGGTTTCAATCTATTGTTCCATGTCCTAGTCTCTAGAGCAGCAGAAAACAGACTTGCTCCATCCTCCATATGACATCCCTTTTCACCAAGTACCTCTATTCTCAGCATGTCCGCACAAGGGTAAACCCCACTACAACAGCGGCTGTGGTTGCAAAGCACAGCTTAGTTCCATGGAAAAGCTTTCCAGTCTTTAAACAGCCTGTTACTTCTGATCAGAGGTAACAGCAAAAAAAGCTTTTGGGCTGATGGGGAATCCCTGCAAACCTCATCCAGTCCACTGTATCTAGGTTTGCTATGCTTAATTTCAGGCATCTATAGCCTGCCTTTCATCAAGCTCCCAGGGGACTTACAAAAATGCCAGTCAGGACAAACCAGTGCAAAACAACAACATCAAATATGCTGTCATACAAAAGAGTGATGTATAAAAGATTGGGCAAAAATAACAGCATGAAAAATGTCATAAAAGCAAGTCACAAAGAATTTAAAAGTATGTGAAAACAACAAAAAGGAAAAATCTTAGCATGATACTTGAAGTACAGAAGGGTAGTGCGCTGGGTAAATATAAAGGCCCAGCCGGGGAAAAGGATAAGGAAACAGTGAGCAGGAGGGGAAATGATCTCCCTCATTTTGTACCAGGCCCCCACATCTACAAGAATATGCCAACAAATGTCCCACTAGAATAATGATAATTTTTAATAAATTTGTGACCTAGTGTGGAATAGTGGTTTGAGTGTTGAACTAGGATTCTGAGAGACCAGAGTCTGAATCCCTGCCTAGTCACAGAAACTCACTGGACGACCCTGGGCAAAACACAGGCCCTTTTCGCGTGCTTTTTTTCTTGCACGAGCGCCCCTTGAGCGTTGTGTGAGTGGGAGTGTCGCTCTGTATGACGCACTCCCACTCGCGTGACGCTCACAAGGCTAAAGCGGGGCGCACGCGCATTTTTTGATTTTCGGCTTTAAGCCAAAAATGCCCCGCGCTCGCACAATGCTCGCGGCGCCCTCACACACTTACCTCTGTGCGGTGTGTCAGCAAGGCGGCCCGGTCGTGCTTCCTTCCCCCCGCGCAGTCTACAACTCCCAGACTGCGCTGCGGAAGAAAGGGGCGGGGCGCTCGTGTGATGGTCGTGCTAGAAGGAAGGCAATGCGGGAGGCAAAAAGGGCTGTTGTGAGCTGCTCGTGCGAGCGCCGCTCTCCGTTTCCACAATGAGGTAAGGTGCAAAACGGGCCACACACTCTTGGCTTTAGAGGAAGGCAACTGCAAACCTTTCTGAACAATTCTTTCCAAGAAAAATTTATGATAGGTTTGTTTTAGGATCGCTATAAACCAGAAATTTGAACCCACAGAAGATGATACAAATTTTGACTGGGTTAAAATTAAGATGCCTACCCAGTTTCTTTCAGAAACTTCTGTCATATTACAGAAGCTTATCTTTGAGCCTGATTCTTAGATTATCAAGTCTACTAGAAGATCAGCAGCAGAAGTAAAAGACATACTGCTAAAAATTCCAAAACAGGCAAAACAATACTACAGTCAATTGCTGCTAAATGGGATGTAAAGATTCACTTTTTCTGTTCTTAGTGGCAAGTATTAATATTTTTCATATGTTTTCTCCCCATTGGACAAGATTACGAGAGTTTTTACACATTTCAGGCATTTTTGAGGTAAAATTATTGTGCAAAACACCTTGGTTTTGGACAGAAAAATGATTTTGTGCAGAAAATAATGTTATTTATGCAGAAAAGTGGCATTGTCCTGAGCTCTTTAGATACAGGGAAACATATAAATATTTTAATGAATGAATGAATAGATACACTGTTTCTCCACAAAAAGGGGCAATTATTTTTCCAAAAGGTCCTCGATGGTGAAAAAAAAATCTTGTAGGTTTTTGTTTGTCTGTTTTGAGATAGGGAATCAATCTGTCAAGACACTCTTTGTCATCACAGATAAGACCACAGTGAAGATGATGGCAATCGAGATGTTTTTGGAGAAAGAGATGTAGAGAAGAAACAAATGTGGAAAAGAAGAGGGTTGGCAAACTATAATGAACTGCATACTAGGTATGGAGAAGCAGCATCACAATATTTTGGTTGTTTTGTTGCATCTTTCTTTTGTTTTTGTTGAAATGTGATGTTGTTGGTCATTGTTTGTTGGATTAATGTACAATGAAACAAAAATATTTTTAAAAAAAGATTAGACAGCCATTTCCAGACAGTCCCTAGCATCTCTGAATTCACCCACTAAGTGTGTTATTCCTTGATTATGACATTCTTACATAGTCATGAACACAAGGATCTGGTTAATATGCAGCCCTGGGGGAAGAAATACCAACTTATCCATTTCTCCAGCTCTACCACATCCTCAATATAAGTTAGGTTCTACTGAAAATTACAGTTATGGAATACTATCATAACTAGAAGCCATGTAAGCAAACAGAGATTTAGTCACAACATTACTCTGCACTAGCTGGTATAAATCAAGGGCAAGATTTCTGTGCTTGCCATAAGAATAAAGATGTTGAGACCTTTCCAACTCAGAATCCCAGGGGGAGATGGCCTGTGGCTTGCAATGCTAAAGGTAAATGTAAAGAAACAATTTAACAATATGTCCCTTGCAGCTATCCTCTTGCTCTCATATAACTAATTTAAACAGAATTCCTAGATGACATTATGGAATGATGCTCTTTCATTCTCCTTCAATTTTCTACAGTTACCACAGGAAACCTGGAGGGCTCACCTTAGAAATATTACCTTGGTAGAAAGAGATCAGAAACAAATGGACATTCTCATTTGGATCTCCAGAGTGAAAAAGCTGGATATTTTCACACAGACTAGTTTATAACATCCAGGTTCAAAGCATGAATAAAATGTTGCCAGTAACAAAATGTTGTAATTCGTCCTCATTTATGATTATTTCTCAGAGTTCCAGCCAACCAAACAAGCACAGTTTCAGACTATAAACTAAGTTTTGGGATATTACATTGCCAGACTTCATCCCACAAAAGACTGAAACTCCTGCTGCCCTGCCAAAATTCAGCAGTGTGGAGGCAGAGAAACACCTTTGGAGTACACACCTCATCTTTAAAATAACTCACACTTTAAGGTAAAGATGGATGGGGAAAATTTTCCTTCCAGATGTTTTGGGCTGTGATTGTTGTTGTTGTTCTGTACCTTCAAGTGGTCTCCAACTTATGGTGATCTAAAGGCAAACTCATCCTGGGGTTTTCTTGCCAAAATTTGTTTTGGTTGATATTGCCTTCCTCTGAGTTTGAGAGAGTGACTTGCACACACTTGCACCATTTGATTTCCATGGCAGAGTGAGGATTCAAACCCTGGTCTTATGTCATAGCCCAAAGTTCAAACCATTACACCGTACTGGCTTTCATATGATGTCCATACTCACCTTGAATGGTCAATGTAGAGTTGCAGTCCAAAATATCTGGTTCAATAAATAAGAAGTGGTTCTTAGATTCAATAAATAAGAAGTGGTGGTGGTGTAGCAACAACAATCTTCCATTCTCAGAGGTCTCCAGATCTCTGAGGAGGTACAGAGGGGTTACCAGTCCCACAATACATCAAAATCCCCAGCATCTCATTCCTGGCATAAATGAGTCACATCCACTGAGTGCTCACAAAGTCACTATTCGATTTCAGAAATCTCAAGGTGGGCTGCACTCAACACTTTTTAGAATCTTTTGCCTCAATCCTTTATATTCTAAACAGAAAACCTTCTCTCTTCTGCAAATGAACTTGTCTACCTTTTGGAGGATGCGTGGGGGTGCAGGATATAAAATAAATGGAGAAGATGGGCAAAAATAATGATGTAGGGAATTGGTTGATGAAAGAATATATGATGCAGCACAAAACTTGCACTGGCGATAAAGCAATAGTATGAGAACAACCTATTACCTCGTTTTAAAAAAAAGGGTACAGTAGATGAATGTTTGCAGCAGTTCCCTGGCAGCCCTCCTACAACTGAATCCTCCAGATAAGATTGCACAAGACTCTCTATAATAACTTCCTTTTTTCACTTGATCATAAAACCCCCTCAGACATTAATCTTGTTAGGCTGCAATTTGCCAAATTCACTGTATACCTTCAAAAGGCATTCCCCTCTGGAGAGAAACTGAATCAAGGGCCTTCACAGGTTTGCCTTCTTACTACTCTGCCCACAGAAGTGAGCTATATACCTACAGGAGTGATTGAGCACACACTAAAGACAGGATCTGATATTAGATGTCTGTGGCTTGAATCATGGATTCAAGAGGGTGCAATCCCCCCTTTGAAGCCCCTAGGCAACCCCAGACCCAGCTCTGGAAGACTGGGCAGCTTTCTAGATCTCATTTTCAAAAGGTATAGACTGCTGAAACAGGAAAGAAGGCATAAGAAATGCAAGTGCTACCAGCAGTAGTATATTCACATTTATTTGGAAGTAAGTCACATTGAACTGAGTGGGACTACTACATATGCATGGATACAGACTTGTACTATTGAGTGTTCATGTGTACTCTTGCAAATGGAACTCATGTAGGTGGCAACATTGTCCTACTAAAAGAATAAGACATGTTGATATTTTTTTTTCAGCCCCAGCTGGCCTTCTGGCACCCTGCTCTTAATGACAACTGCCACACACACACACACGCTATTTCAGATTTCAGTGGGACAGGAAGGCAGCTGTCTCAGTAAAGTTCAACAGCCTTCCCTTAGGCATATATATGACTAAATTACAAAATATACAATTTAAAAGAAGCAATGTATTTCAAGAGTACTTGTTGGGGTTTCTTCTATTAAATAAGTAAGTAACTAAATAAATAAATATAGTAATATTTTCAGTGCAAACTTGGCTTTCAGATGATTTACATTTAGTCATTTGCATTACTATTGGAAATGCTGGAGGTGGGGAACTTGGGTTATTAAATATATATTTTCACTATATATCTTAAATGCCACACTTACCTAATACTGTAATGTATAATACATCTGTGATATTTTAATGGTGCCAGAAAACTTTTCATTTCAGGGACAGTTTAACACTGTCATTTTAAAAAAGAAATTCAGGCAGTAGTGTTTTCAGGATGGATTGATGAATTACATGAGAGATTAATTTCTAAAGAACTGATGTAGCAGAACATCACCTTAGTTCTCCCAAAGCAAAATAATGTCTAACATTCTTAAAACTGCTTTGCATGATGTGTGTGTGTGTGTGTGTAATATATAATATACAGTCAGCCCTCCATATTTGCAGGTTTCACTTTTTCAGATTTGAATTATTTGCTGTCACCTCTGCTGCCTCCCTGTGCTATTTTAATAGGGACTGCAAGCCTCTTGAGACTGAGAAACTGTGAACGAGTAAGTCCCTATTAAAAACAGTGTTGGGCAGCATGGAGTGACAGTCAGCCCCACCAGCCACCCACTTCTACCTTGTGAAGGAACCCTGATGCCTCAAAGGAATCCATGGTGGGTTGAATATGGTAATCATACATTTTCGTGTGTTAATATGGTTTGGGAGGGCCTAGAGTTATTCATGTTTTTTCCACTTTCATGGGGGTCCTGTGCCCCAACTCTAGTGAATGTGGAGGGATGCCTGTGTGTGTGTGTGTGTGTGTGTGTGCGTGACATGATAGGCATGGGTCATACTCAGAAATTCCTTTGCTAACAGAATCCAACTTAATTCATACTTCTTAACTCATACTTCTTTATGTATTATGTGAACCAGAACACAGTTATATTTTGGTTTTCACACTTGTCCAAATTTTGCAATGTGATTCTACAATTTAAAAATGTATACATGCAAATAAAACTCTGTGCAAATTTTTGTGTATACGAAAACAGGCACCTAGGACAATATAAATTTTCACACAAGCTTCTTTTATAAAATGCAAACTGATGAAGAAACATGACTTAACTCATGTTTTTTTAAAAAAAGTATAGAAAATAAGAGAGACAGTGGTTCAATCCAGTCCTAAAGGCTATAAGACATCCTAACTGTTCCTTATGTACCTTTATGGAAAGGAATGATGATTAATTTACCCTTGCCCTTTATGGATTATTTCAAATAGTTCATCATGCTAAATGCAATTCTCCTATCATAACAGAGAGCTGCATCCAGTCAAGCTTCCTCACAAATGTACTAACATAAACCTGTTACTACATACAAGATAGGGTGGACATAGTCCATAAGTCTGGGGGCTGGATCCATCACACAGGAACTTAGAGGGAATACAACCTGCTATTGGCACCCTGCCCCTATGCATTCCAATTATTTGGATGTTGTGACAAAGTTGTTTTGGGGGTTAGCTATTTGGAATGTCAGTGCAAATTGATGGCTAGTTGCTAGGCAACAAGAATACCACCTCAAGAATGAAAGCCAGTGGTGTACATGGGAAGGACTGAAAGATGGGAGGAATTCTACATAAGGCAAAGTTTCTGTGTGGGTTTTGAGCCTTCCATGATAACTAGCCAGAAAAAGAGTGGCTTAGGTGTGATTAAGCAGTTGAGGAAAAGACACAGGGAACTGATATCTGAAGCAGGAACTGATTGTCAAAGTCTGTCAGAAGTCCGAACTGTTAATGTATCAACACTGTGCTATAACTGAACTCAAACAAGATGCTTTGTTTCCACTCTAACTACAATAAATGTTATAGTTCGTTTTGTAACTACTGAATTGGCCTGACTTGTCTAAATCACTGGTAATAAATAGAAAATACTAAATAAACAGTTTGGTTCTGAGGAACAATTAAAACTCTAGTCCTGTTACACAAACATTGTGATAAAAGGGTTGAAACAGGGGAAAGTGATATTGACAGGGTGCCTTATTGGATCAGAACTGTCACAGCAATCTGAGGGAGAATAAGGGCCTGTCACATATGCCTAATGGCCAATGACACTTTTTGGGTTCACTTCCCACCCCACCAAGCAAATAGAAAGGCCAAAAATGGAGTACAATGAGCCTTCAAACAGTGTCAAAAATGTACAAAATGGCTAAATGTGCTCCCTGGAAGCTATGATTGGTTATTTAGGGGGTCAAACAATTCTGGAGTGTGTAGAAAAACTGGGAAACAGGGAAACTGCGGTGATGTGCAGGCTTTACTTTATTCAGTGATTGCATAAATAATAAATAAATTAACACTGATTTTTAGATGTACAATTGTTTCAGGTATACATATAATAATGTGTGAAGTGACACATAGATGGTATCTGCTACATTTCGGTTTTGCACAGATCTACCTAAAGAATTGTGTCTCCTTCTTCGGAGATTTTTAAACAAAGGCTGGATGGCCATCTGTCAGGAATGTTTTGACCGTGTATTCCTGCATGGAAGGGGGTGTCAAGGTTGTCACCGAGCAGGCAAGGTTTCTTCTGAGTGGACAGCAGAGGGAAGAGGCGATGTGGACAGCCAGCCAGGTGCAAGGTCAGCAGGAATGTTATAGCTATGTCTTGTGTATTAGAGAAAGCCACACACCAGAACACTGATTGGGTCACACCACTTGTTTCAGGGGGTGACAAGGTAGCATAAAAAGGCTGGTGTTCACCTTGACTAGTTAGATACTCTAGCTGGACCTGCCATGCTCTTGGCAGTATACTGTTTGTAAGGGGAGATGCTGCCCGATTTTTCTCAGTTATCTTCTGTTATTCCTATTTGTCTAATTGCTAGAATGCTGGTGTGTTTTTGCTAAGCCTATCTTAGAGTGTGGCAATAAATTCAGCCTCTAAGTCCTACTTAATGAGCCTCTGGAATTTTTTCTGCTTCACTTGGACCCTCTGCTGTGGTGAAGCCTTGCTTCACAGATTGCACTCTGCTCATGCTCAGAGGAGCCAAATCCTGCCAACTCTGAAAGGGGGTTGGACTGGATGGCTCTTTTGGTTTCTTCTAGTTCTATGATTCTGATAAGAATTCACCAGAATTTCCAAATTTCTTTATATTCACACTGGAAAAAACCCGAAGATTAAAAAATGTGAACGTTGAAAAAAAAAAGCAAAAGTACTATTTTTCTTATGTAGAACTAGGGATTTAAGTTGAATCTCTACATGAGTTTGGACCTCTACATATCCAACTATGTTAGCAATGAATTGCAGATCACCTCTCTTTTTCTAGAAGCTACTCATCTTTAATGTTTTTATCAAGAACAGATAAAGTGCTGTCCTGGGGTCACATATGCCCCCAAGGGTATTTTTTTTCCTGTCCATCAATCTCCCCCCTCCAATTCTCCCAGAGTGTCCTTTTTTCTAGCAAAAAAAGAAGGGAGGATGGTAAATTCCTGCTATTTTGAAACCTTCACAAATGGTGAATCATATTTTAAATTGAACACAGGACTACTTTGCATTTTTTTAATATCAACATCAGCAACTTTTCAAAACCAGAAGTAGACATCCAGACACTTTTACTTTTGTTCTCTTCCCTCTCTCTCTCTTTTGGCAGTTTATACAGGCCCCTGGGGAAAAAATTCATCTTTCTTGAACTTATGTCCATTCAAGTTGACTCCAAAGTACAGTGACCTTATCATAGTGTTGTCTTGGCAAGATTTCTTCAGAGAAATTTCTTCATAGGCTGGAACAGAGTGATTTGCCCAAGGATACCCAGTGGGTTTCCAAGGCTGAGCAAGGGATTTGAACCAATGGTCTCTCTAAGTCCAAAGCCAATACTCAAATCACTACAACATGCTGGTTCAGCTGGCCTTTGAGTGCACTGAAATGGCCCACCCTGATTTATAGGTGAGACAGATACAAAATGCTTTTCTCCAGGCTGAACACAGCTATTGAATTTGGCTGTTGCATATGGTCAAGCATTTTGTTTGCAGCTCATTTTTACATTACCTTAGCAAACTCATAGAATGTCTTCATATTCAGGAGAGGAAGAACTTTTTTAAAAAACAAAAAAACTAACAAATGAATTATTCCTCATTAGTTTTCTATGTCAATGTAATGTAGTTATGCCTTCACTACTGGGAATAGATAGCACGTAATTCTCATTACTCAACATACACTATAAGTAAGTATTTGTGACTAGTTATTTCCAATCTCTGGACTAGTGGTTCTGTTCTTTGTCTACTTCCCTCTGTCCTCATTCTTTTCATGTTTGGCAGCCAGCTCCTCCCCATCCTCCTTCTCCTCCTCCTTCCTTGTTTACATGGTAATCTTCACAGTCTTGATAGGGGGAGGGCTCATCCTATCCACCTAAATCAAACACGGAGAATCCAGATGAGAGTGGCAGTCTTTTCATACTATACAAGTACGGTTCTATTCTATAGAATTCTGGGATTTGAAGTTTAGAGAGAAGTATTTAGAATCCTCATCCAGAGAGCTCTGGTGCTTCACCAAACTACAAACCCCAGGGGTCTATAGGATGAAGCCATAGTTAGTGGAACTGTAGTACTATAACTGCATAGCATGAAAGGGATCCAGCTAACAAGGGCTAAGACTCCCATAAAGTGATCATCCACTCTAGGCATTTCCACAGTGCAAACTTTTCACTGAATAAGGCTGTCACAGAATTTTCTTTGATCTTGTAACTGTTATGAGATAACCAAACAGAATTTTGCATGTTTGACAGAACTTTCCTTCTGACACTGATCCTAAACTGCACTCATAGTCTTTGAGTCTGATTCTTTCCTTGGTTCAGTCAGCCTTCTACTAACGTTCTGCGGTGGTATACAAGAATAATTAAAGAGGACATTTCTTTTGGAGAAGGGAATCTATTCTGCATTTTAATTCAATTAGTCTGAAGAATCCTTAATTTAAAACTATAATCAACTTATGCTGATGCCAGCAAATTATGTTAATGAGACCATGTTTTGCAAAACAACCTCACTGAAAGGTAAAAATATCTTGCTTGCTACTTACTTACTACTTAATCATGCATGCCACTTAACAGAAGGGTTTCCAACAGACACAGTTTTATTCTATGCTAGGGACAGGACTGGCACAGTTATTAGGCAGAGTGAGGAAAAATGTTGGGGAACAGGGATGCTTGTTGCTTCTTGGTTGACTAGTTATTCCTCTCCCTTAAAGGACAAGGTTGTGTGCATCACATGGCTGGGCCCAGGGGGAGCTAGTGACTTTTACTTTTTGGTAATGTCACTGCTGCATTTCGGTATTTATTTGAAAGAGCATCAGGCAAGATGGGTGAGCAGTGGAACGGAGTTGAGGGCAGAACTTTTTGCCTCGTGTGCCCTGACCTAGTCTGTGTTCATCACTGTTGAGATAAACTGTAGTTGCAAAACTGGTTAGCTTGTGCAGAGGGACTTGAGATGGTCAGTATTTGCCTCAGGCAGCTTTTTTTTTGAGACAGTCCAGTCAATTCTATCCTGTTAATCATTGTGACTCTTCAAGAAGCCACGGCAAGAACCTAATCTCAACAGAGTGTTTGCAGTTTTAAAAAAAATAGATAAATATGTCACATCTTGTATGTACATTGTACAGTGCAAAAATATCAATGAAAGTATCAGTCAAGGTCTTCATCTCTGTATCAACAGCAATTCAAAAGAAGGCACTACCGACTGTATCTGGAGATGCCATAATTGGGGTACAAATGCAAATAATCTGTGAAATGGTATACAAATTCAAACAGCTCACAGTTGTTAGGAAGGAATGTGACCAGTTGGCAAATGAGTTACCTGTTTTTCATTACTAGCACTTTATTCATGACAAATATCACAAATGTGTCAGATTTTTTTCCCTTCTTCTAATGTGCAATTTACTTTTATGTTCCAGTATTTATCTATATTTTTGTCTTTTTCTATCTTCAGTGGATAATATGACCTATTTTGCTTTCTTCTGACATCCTGTTTAAATATTTGAAAACATTTAGAAGATTTTCAAATGTTTAAATATTTCAAAACAATTTAATCATTTTATGTTTTCTTTTAAGACTAAATTTTAGACTATGTTTTTTTAAAAAAGCTCCCCAAAAATTTCCTTGTAGAATTTGACATTTACAACCTTATTCCCTTCTAAAGGAGAGATGGAAAACTCTGGCTCTCCAGACATTTTTCACCTACAACTCCCATCATAGGCAATATTGAAGGATTATGGGAGCTGCAGTCCAAAAACATCCAGAGGGCCATAGTTGCCTACACCTGTCTGAAGGCTTTTCCCTGGCCTTCCGACCATGTGAACATTCTTTTTGTATAAAAGCATTAACTATTAAACAGTACTTGAAATTACTACTTGAGGTTACCAGATTTAAAATAGTATTTTTCTGCATGCTCTTTGGTTTGGCTGAAGAAATGGATAATGTAAAGAAAAAAGGGATAGTTGGATTTAGAAGGGTAGGAACTGAGGCTTGGATGGCTTGTTCCTTTGGTACAATAAAGCCAAAGTGAATGCAGATATTAACATTGTGTGAGATATACTTCGTTAAGAGTGTGGAATAGACACAAACCAAGGTTATGCGTAAAGACACTCTTGTGAGTCTCATTGCAAGAGGCCTTTTATAGGAAGGAGGCAACAAATAAGGAAAAATGGGCAATTTATCAAAGTCTTCTGGAATTTGATCAAAAACAATACAGAATTAAATCAATTGAAAAATTAATGTTAGAAGGTTATAGTTTTTAATGGTTCTCTTATAGACAAAGAGTACAAAAGTTTAAAATAGAAAAATATATGACTTTGAGTTGACTAAATCAGAATTTGAGAAACAGTTGTGCTCAGATGATGAACGTTTAATTGGTAGGATGTATAAATTTTGTTTAAAAAAATTTGAAAGAAGAGTTGGTTAAAGACTGTATGATAAAGTGAACACAAAATGTTAGTCACAATATACAGTTGGAACAGTGGGAGAAAATCAAGTTAAAGGGAATTAAATTTGCATTATGTTACAATCTTGAAGAGAACTTCTACAATATGATGTTTTGCTGTTATTTGATGCCAGAAATGTGTGGTGGATTTGTGAAAAGGCCAAGAAATTGTGGAATCAAATACAATCTGTGGGGAGTAAAATTTGGAAAGTTAATATTCAATTGAATTTGTAATTATATCTGTTGGGAATGGTATAAGATCAACTGGAGAAGAAATACAGTAGAATACTAAAATATATGACCACTGTAGCAAGATGATTATACGCACAGGAGTGGACGTATACAGAGATTCCAGCAAAGGAGGACTGCCTGATAAAACTAATGGGACCAGCTGAAATGGATATATTGATGATACTGGTAACAGAAAAACCAGTGGTGACTTTTTCAAAAAGAACACAATATGTTGACTGTACATTTTGATAATTAATATATTTGGAAAGAGAGCCAGCATGTTGTAGTGGTTTGAGCACTGGACTATGACCCTGGAGACCAGGGTTTGATTCCTTGCTTGGCTGTGGAAATTCATTGAGTAACGTTGGGAGCATCACACGCTCTCAGCATCACACACTCTCAGTCCCAGAAAAACCTGTGATAGGTTCACCTCAGAGTTGCCATAATTTGGAAGCAATCTGAAGGCACACAGCAACAGCAATATTTAGATAAGTAGAAGTTGAAGCATTTGAATGCTATTTTTAAATAAAATAGTTATTTTATGGATATAGACAATCTGTATTAGGAAAACTGGAAACTAATGTACATTTCTTTCCTTTTAGCATTTTTCTTTATTCATTTCCAATACTGATTACTTAGTATTTCCTTGCTTACTTTTGTCCTTTTTTTCTAGTTTGTATTTTGTTGTTTCTTTTTCTGCTCCCCCCCCCCGTATGTATCTTGAAAATCTTACTTGAAAAATAGCATTCATATGCCAGGTCTGTAACAACACATTGTTTTCACTCAGCTGCCCTTCACTCAGTCGGCAGCCACAGGACAGTTAAGACTCATCTGATCAGACTCACTTACATTATTAAGAGAAAGAATGCAGCCATATCTAGAAAAGCACCAGAGAGAGTGGGAACTTACTTGTTTTTTTGGGGGGGGGTTGTTTGGAGGGAAGGCAGGTGACTCAAGTTGGCATACACCCTGCCTTCACCATTTTCTCTATTCCCCATTCACTCTAGACCCAATCCCACAAGTGCCCACAGAAAGTACACCAGGCAAGTAGAGAAAGCTGCTCTATGTCTACACTCTTGTTGCTTGTATGCCTAAAGACAGCAGAAGTTTATCAAAAAGAAGACACAGCAGGAGGCTGTGAAAACCAGTAACCATCCCACTGCAGTTGTTTAGGTTCCAAGATGGGGCCAACAATGCCACAGGTTTACATCAAACACATATCAGGACTCCATGCAAGTTGGATGTGTGAAAGACCTCTTCCTTGATATAAGGAGGAAGAGGAGGAGAATGGTGATGACATCTACAATTGTATAAAATAATTTCTGGGAAACTGTTGTTCATAAAATAGTAAAGAACAATGTTCATAGAGATTCAAAAGAGTCAAATGGAAGAAGAAATTATTTTTATTATTGTTATTCCTTTTGTTATTATTAAATTGGTGATGATGTGTACAATCATAGAAAATAATATCTGAGCAAGAGTCACAATAATATATCCAAAACAGGCAAACAGTACCACAGTCATAAAATCATGTAATACTGAAATAAATTTCCCATAAATTTCCAGAATGTCTCCCTGAATAACTGAACATTTTCCAACAACATTGAACACCTGAAAATATCTACATTATCTTCCTTAAGATTATTTCAAGTAAATTCATTTGCAAAGGTCAATAGTCCAGATTTTGTTTAATTATGTCTTAAACAGTGGTGCCTCTTTCTTTTTCTAATACTAGACCATTAAAGTTCATGCAACCATAACTTATACAGCAGCTCAGCTTCCCAGTTATACTATCTCAGAGAAGGAGGAACAAAGACAACCACTAAACTATTCATTGTTATTCTGGCAGGTATTACAGCCACCGCTTTCTTTATAGTGGCCTGAAATAATGGCTAATACCTGCCTACCTCTATCATACATGCAACATATCTTTAATCATTGCTCTGTGCATCTTTCATAATTAGATAAGGTACTGGGGTGGTTTTTGTTGAATCTTTCAGTTACAACAGTTTTCAGTTAAATTGACATTGGAGAGAGCTTTTAATCTGTTTCTCAACAGTTATCTTACAAAGAGGTCCTCCCACAAGCTTGATAATAACCTATATGTTAAAGCAATGATTCCCAGTGTTGAGTCCCCAGATGTTGTTCACTTCTAGTTCCCAGAATCCCTAACCATTGCACTTGCTGGCTGAGGCTGCTGGGAGATCAAATCCACCACCACCACCACCAAGTTTAGGTACCAATGCTTTGCCATATAGACTTCAATCACAATCACATGATGATGATGATCACTGTCGTTGTCGTCATCATCATCATCATCATTTTTATATTTCACTTTTTTTCCATAACTTGCACCTCAAGGTAGCTTACACATTAAAAAATTACACTTAAAAACAGACAAACTGAAATTAAACTATAGCCACATTAAAACCATATGCTCTGAAACGAGACTTTAAAAATTACACAATATCATTTACAACAACACAACAGCTACAGTCCTTTGTTAAAGTCCTATCTGACTAAAACAGTCTTTACCAGCTGCTGGAAGGACAGTAAGTAAGACCTCTTCCTACAGAGGAAGTTCCAAAGTGTAGGAGCTGCCACTGAAAAGGCCATCTTTCATGTTCCCACCAAGTGCACCTGTAAAGGAGGTGAGACAAGAGGACAGGAGGAGGACCCCCCTTGTGGATCTCAGACTCTGGGCAGGCTCAGAAGATGGAAGAGAGGGGGAAACCACCAAAGAAGAATTTAAGCAAGTAGCCAGGAGATGTAGGGAGGAGGTCAGAAAGACTAAAGCACAGAACGAACTTAGGCTGGCCAGAGATATTAAAAACAATAAAAAGGGCTTTTTAAAATATGTCCACAGCAAAAGGAAAAAGAAGGAGATGATAGGGTCACTGCGCAGAGAAGATAGCGAATTACTAATAGGGGGAAGAGAAAAGGCAGAACTACTTAACACCTTCTTTGCCTCAGTTTTTTCCCAGAAGGATACAAGCATTCAACCTGGCGGTTGGGGAGCAGGTGAGGAAGCAGGGGAAATGAGGCACATAATAGGTAGAGAGGTGGTACAGGAATACTTGGCCACACTGGATGAATTCAAGTCTCCAGGGCCAGATGAATTGCATCCTAGGATATTAGAAGAACTGGCAGAGGTCATTTCAGAACAGCTTGCTATGATCTTTGAGAAATCTTGGAGGACAGGAGAAGTTCCAGCAGACTGGCAGAGGGCAAACGTTGTCCCCATCTTCAAGAAGGGGAAAAAAGAGGACCCAAATAATTATCGCCCAGTCAGCCTGACGTCAGTACCCGGAAAGATCCTGGAGCAGATCATTAAGCAGTCAGTTTCTAATCACTTAGAAAGCAACGCAGTAATCACGAGAAGTCAACATGGATTTCTCAAAAATAAGTCATGCCAGACTAATCTTATCTCTTTTTATGATAGAGTTAATAGCTTGATAGACAAAGGGAACGCTGTGGATGTAGCATATCTCGATTCCAGTAAGGCCTTTGACAAAGTTACCCACGACATTCTTGCAAAGAAGCTAGTAAAATGTGGGCTGGGCAGGGCTACTGTTAGTTGGATTTGTAATTGGTTGATCGACCGAACTCAAAGGGTGATCACCAATGGCTGCTTTCACCCTGGAGAGAAGTGACTAGCGGGGTGCCACAGGGTTCTGTCCTGGGCCCAGTGCTGTTCAATATTTTTTATCAATGACTGGGATGAAGGAATAGAGGGCATGCTCATCAAATTTGCAGATGACACCAAATTAGGAAGGGTTCCTAATACACCAGAGGACAGGATCAAAATTCAAAATGACCTGGATAGATTGGAGAGCTGGGCCAAGGCGAACAAAATGAAATTCAACAGAGAGAAGTATAAGGTCCTACACTTAGGTAGAAGAAATGGAATACAGAAATATAGGATGAGGGACACGTGGCTGGATAGCAGTACGTGTGAAAGGGATCTAGGTGTCTTCATAGACCACAAGCTGAACATGAGTCAGCAGTGTGATGTGGCAGCCAAGAAAGCCAATGCAATTCTCAGTTGCATCAATAGGAGTATGGTGTCTAGATCAAGGGAGGTACTGGTACCACTCTACTCTGCTTTGGTTAGACCTCATCTTGAATACTGTGTCCAATTCTGGGCACCCCAATTCAAGAAGGACATGGTCAAGCTGGAGGAAGTCCAGAGGAGGGCAACCAAAATGGTGAGAGACCTGGAAGCCATGCCCTATGAGGACAGACTTAGAGAGCTGGGTATGTTTAGTCTGCAGAAGAGAAGGTTAAGAGGGGACATGATAGCCATGTTTAAATATTTGAAGGGATGCCATGTAGAGGAGGGAGAGGGCTTGTTTTCTGCTGCTCCAGAGACCAGGACAAGGAGCAATCGATTCAAGCTGCAGGAAAGGAGATTCCACCTGAACCTCAGGAAGAACTTCCTGACAGTCAGGGCTGTCCGGCAGTGGAATGTGCTGCCTCGGAGAGTAGTGGAGTCTCCCTCTTTGGAGGTTTTTAAGCAGAGGCTAGATGGCCATCTGTTGGGAGTGCTTTGAGGTTGTTCCTGCATGGCAGGGGGTTGGACTGGATGGCCCCTGTGGTCTCTTCCAACTCTACATTTCTATGATTCTATATCTGGGCAGACCTAAAACCTATAGAGCTTTATTTGTCACTGTAGCCAGTTCAGGCATCTCCAGGAACAGGCACAACTGGCACACAAGCCTTAAGTGTGCAAAACTCTGGCCAAGCACTGCAGTCTCACAATCACTCACTTGGTAATAAGAACTTACTTCTAAATAGACATATATAACATTTGTCCCATTAATATTCCATGTAGGAAGAAACAGCAGAACATACATTTTAACCCGGTGTACTTTTACATATTTTCAAAAATTAATAAAGTAATCGCACTACTGGATTATACAATCTTTTTGTTTAATTCTAACCAGGGAAGATATTTTAAAGTTGCAGAGGCTATCTTCCTGTTCATGATTAATTCAATTTATATTATTATCCTGCTTGATTCATTCAGATAAAGCTAAAATCTGAGCTACAGAACAATAGCAGTAGAAACTAAGAAACACTCATCCCCTTTATTAATTTGAGGTTCTGTAAAATTTTCATCTGAAGGGTTTGTCACTACTGGAAAAAAGGACTGAATCATCTTCCTGTATTTTTTCCCTTGCTAAAAAAAAAAAACACCCAGAAATGTTTAGAATATTTAGAGTTATTCATCTAAAACAAGTAAATCAGTAGTTTCTATAAAGCCAAAACTTCCATGATATCATTGATAGCTGATTTTTAATTCAAGTTACTCAACAGAACCACCCGGAAAGCTATCAACATAACATGGGCTTAGGTTTAAAGACTCAGGAGAAATTTGTGATATGTGGGGGTTTTTTTTCTTTTTCTTTTTTGTACCAATTTATAAATTTAGACCTGTCAAACTTACAAGTCAGGTGGAACAACTTTTTCTTTCAAAATTACACAATCTTGTTGACAACTTGAAAATACATACAAAAAGACGTAAGCTAATGAAAATGTTTGTATAAAAGTGTACATGTTGGAGTAGCATAATGTATATTATATTAGAGAAAACACAAAAATACTAAGGATTTGTGTACACACGAAAAAGAGAGAGAGGTGAATAGACAGATAGAGACAAACAGGTAAACTAAATTTATCTAAATGAATTCTGTTACATTTGCAAACTTAGGTAAATGTGTGCCAAAATGAATGTCATTCACAGATTTGCAGATTCTGAAATGTGTATATTCACCAATTCCCTCTTAGGCCTTATTCAGATATAAAATTCCTTATTCTATACAGCTGCTATTTCTAAGCCCGAAAACAAGTAATGTGCTTCTCTTCTTCCCATGCTCCCCCATTAGTGGCTTTGGAAACAATATCTAATTTACTATAGCACAGCTGTCCGTGGTGTCCAAACTAGGAGTATCTGAACAAGTTCTCTTTCTAAAAATCAGATCAGATCAAAATATAAGCCCTGGTGGCGCAGTGGTTAAATACTAGTACTGCAACCACAAGGTTGTGAGTTTGATCCTGCCAGGCTCCAAGGTTGACTCAGTTTTCCATCCTTCCGCAGGTCGGTAAAATGAGTACCCAGCTTGTTGGGGGCAATTAGCTAAAACACATTGTAAACTGCTTAGATAACACTCAGTTGATAAGCGGTATAGAAATAAATGATATATATTATTATAAGTGTTTTAAGGCTCCAGAAATTTGTTCATATTCTCTATTTTTTACTTCCACATTTCTTCCAACCCATTTCTGTACTGGATTGTGAATTAAATATATTTGGTAAGCACAAAAATTTCTATACATATTCACACACAATGTTTTCAAAATATACAAGTTTTTGTATGCCTTGTTAAATTAATTTTGCATGCGTATTAGAAAATTATGTATTTTAAGCAATTTTCCATATTGGATAAGCTATTCTTTGCCTTTTCTCCAAAATGTATACTTTTATATGTAGTTCCAAATTTTGCATTTTACAGGCACTTTTCAAAGGTATATGCTTGTCCGTATCTTGTGTGTGAAATATACTGCAAAATTTGCAAATGTATAGATTTCTAAATATGATTGCAGTCCAGTTCATATACAGTTTTAAACAGTGTGCATTTAGGAGCATAACACCAAAGTGTAAACTACATGAATTGCTCATCCATCTCTGACAATGCTGGAACAGTATTGCCCATCATTTGGTATCCACAGCAATCAGGGTTCATGGGAACCCCAGAAGTAGGGCATGCTCACCAATAGAAGACAGTGCCAGTCATGTTTATAGCAACTAATATTCAATAGATAATACTAGACTCAATACTTGGAGTAAAATGTAGCCATTGGGAGATCAAATAAAACCTGGTAGCATTAAGAAAAAACAACTCCTTTAAAAAAAACCTCTACTCTACAAATAACAACATGAGGATGGCAGCACTCACTAGGGACAAAAATAGAGATTTCTGTGAGGGTTTTTTTTTCTAGTATAGTATGCACAGTAATTGTTGTTGTTGTTATTATTTATTTATTTATTTATTTATTTATTTATTTTTTGTATCCCGCCTCTCCATATGGATCGAGGCGGCAAACAACTTACAAATAGCATGTATTTTGAAACATTTCTATACATGCCCCCAACAAGCTGGGTACTCATTTTACCGACCTGCGGAAGGATGGAAGGCTGAGTCAACCTTGGAGCCAGGCAGGATCGAACTTACAACCGTGTGGTTTGCAGTACTGGCATTTAACCACTGCGCCATCAGGGCTCCATCATCATCATCATCATCATCATCATCATCATTATTATTATTATTATTATTCTCTAATTCTCTAGTTTCTCTTAGAGGTTCATACTAACAGGTTCTACAATTATTAGTAATATAAGTCTTGTCAATAAATATATTTCATCTGAGGGTTTTTTCCCTGCATTCCCCACATTTTCAATTTTTCCTTAATGGAAAGAAAGAGATCAGAACTAATTTCCCGATTATTTTCCCCAGTTCTTTTTTGTGACCTGTCACAATTCCACAGAGAAGGAAGTATTAGCACAATGCTTATGTACACTCCATAGCAGTCCTGCATCATGCTTGCATCAGTATGTGCATAACAGAGGGAGGAGTACTATGGCTGTGTTATGCCCTATTGAGAGGGTTCACACATCATCCTGCTGATGCTGGGTGGTAATTCCCACCATCCCACACTACTGGCTAGGCTGGCTAGGGTTAGTTGGTGTAGCCTACCATGATCATCTAGTGGTTGAGATACTGTTGCCCATCTCTACCTGACTGGACTCTTTGTATGGGATGTTGGGACTATCTATGTTGTGTATTGCAGTGAACCCAGACACCAATTTGGATCAAGCCTATAGTCCTTAAAATCAGACTGATTTGGAAAATGCAGTGACTCATGTCCCTTGGTTTAAACAAGGCAACTGCATGTCATGTGTACCAGTACTATTCTGTTAGCAAGACAAGTATTTAGAAAAGTAGAGAGTCCAATCTATGCAAACAGAATGGAAATCCGGAGGCTTCATCTGATTTGACAGCATTGGATAGAACGACACATTTAAATAAAGAACATCTGCAGGGCCTTGATAACATTTAAAGTCTTTGTAGCAATCACAGCATATATCATTCACTGGACACTGCTGCTGCCTTTTTCTCCCCTCCACCAATATTCTCCATTTTTCTCCTCCATTCTAAACATTACTAATAGAGTTCTACAAATTTCAATTTTATTTGCAATTCCATATGGCTCACAATTGAAATTCAAGTTCAGCATGTACATCCTTTAGCTCAAGGGTGGGAAGACTTCAGCCTTGCAAGATCTACTTAGGTTCTTTCACCTTTAATTAGAATACAGACATCCCAGAGCCAAGTGCAAAATACTGTTGGTCTGCGGAAAGGATAAAAATGTTGGCAGCAGGAGGAGATGTTCCTTTGCTTACAATTTCCACGTGCCAATGGTTAATGACAGAATAAATAGCTACTCTTTAATTACTATGTTATACTATCCAGTTCTCACCCTCTTTGAAGACAGAGGGCCATAAAAATGGAGGGCACCAAGGGCCTTGAAATTGTGCACCATGAATTAGTACTTGAATTGCAAACTGAGCAGGCCCACAGGCCTACACTATTATAGGGTTCTATTTAAAGGGCAGCTATTTTTTCTAAATATGTGCCTATCACTAACCATTGGCACATGCAAATTGTATGCAAATAAACATACATTAAAGGTACCCTTTAATAATAGTGTTCACAGGAAACTTAAAGGCAGGTGCATGTGTGCATACACACACGCTCATATACTTAGTTCATGGCTGGACACTGTACAGGTCACATTGGGCCACACTGTTCTGTATCTACATTACAGTGGGCCCTCAATATCTGCTAAAGTTTGGTTCCAGGACCCCCTGTGGATACCAAAATTTGTGGATTCTGAAGTTCCATTATGTACGGTGGTGTAGTAAAATGGAACCCATTACACAAAAGAGCAAAATCAAAATTTGATTTTGCAGGGGAGATTTTTTTTGGGGGGGGCATTTTCAAGCCATGGTTTGTTGAATCCATAGAAACAGAACTGTAGATATGGAGGGACAACTGTATTATGTAATAGCTCC
Source organism: Ctenosaura bakeri (assembly GCA_948474755.1). Classification (NCBI taxonomy): domain Eukaryota; kingdom Metazoa; phylum Chordata; class Lepidosauria; order Squamata; family Iguanidae; genus Ctenosaura; species Ctenosaura bakeri. The sequence continues at coordinate 21,335 of CAOLHI010006709.1, forward strand.
ATTCCATTGAGGATTCTAGTGTATCTTCAGATTTTCAAAATATAAAGTAAACACATGAGGAAACGAAGCACATTAGCTGTCATTTTGCATATTTCCACCACCACACACACAGAAAGCAGCTTTCTGAAAAAGGACAACCTCTTCTGTCTGTTCCAGCACTCTGGATAGTGTGGAGAGCTCTCACTGAGAGAGGGAACTCTCCTCTTCAGAAAGCTGCCCTACATATATGGGGGTGATGTATAGGCATAAAGAAGGAGCATTTATGTTTTCTCCACCTGGATTGTGGATACCCAAAATGGGTTTATGACACAGAACCCCACACTCCTGCAGGTGTACATTTCACAGGAAGATGGGAAATGGCAAGCAATTTGCCTTTTGTTAGTCAACTACTTTCTGAACTTCTCACTAGGAAAACACCTGACAACTTTCTTTTTCAAATTACATATACATCCAGAAGGAGATAACAAGGTGCAGAGAAGAAAAGAAAAGAAAAATACAAACATGAACACTTATCAAGCTGTATATAATTATAATGTGAATTCCAAATTCACAATACCCACAATTTGTTTCTGAGGAAATTCTGAATGATACCCCAGAAAACAATTTGAAAATAAAGTCAGCACAGTGCTGCTCGTTTCCTGCTGTTGAAAGCTGGTGGTTCCTGTGTCAGTGTTTTGGTAAATGTGCTCTGGGTTTTACACTGAATTTTAAAGGAGAAATGCAACATCCTTAACTTTATCCACAAAGTAAGTTCAGCACCTTTAGTAACTCCTTTAAAGTTAAAATTAAAACCTGGAAAAAAATTCATTGCTGTACTAGGTTAAGTCCCCCAAGTGCGGCTGCTCATTACATTCTACTAAAGTAAGAGGTATGCAAGACCCCAACAGTTTTACTTGGGTTGATCAGCCCCAAGAGACTATTGTCTGAATAAGCTCTACGACTTGAAAAGAGTGACATATTTAAATAATATTTAATAATTTAATTTAAATTTTTCAGTCTTTCTAGGCCACTGCTGTTTGGCATTTGGAACACTATTTGGTAGTGTTACCCCAAAACATGGGTGACTCAGGGTCCATCTGCCATACCAACACTCCATGTGACAATGCATAATTAGCTCAATTAGGAGGTCTGCAAGAGGGAGATGACCTAATGAGATTTTCTATCAATGTTTATGGAGTCCTCACAGGAAAGAACCAGCCAAATATTCAACAGTAAACTAAAAATGTGTTTTATTGAAGGGAATTCACTCCGGCATGCACACAAGATACAAATAGTCACACATGCCCACAAGAGCTAACCGAAGGATAATGGGAGGAAAATTATGGATAGTGAAGCTGAGAGGGGGTTTTTTTTGGGGGGAGGGGGGTATAATTACCATTCCAGAAGAGTAGTGAAGAAGCAATGGAGTGGCTTAGACTGCTGTCTAAAAGAAGACTAAATCAGAATTCAGCGTGACATAGTGGTGTCCAACATTTCAGGTACTGCACTGAACTGCTCAAAACAGAGGGCTTATATACCCAAAATGTGTCAAGGAGGCATGGATGTGAATGGTTCTCCTGGCCGAGTAGACAATGGAAATTGCAACATGGACAATGGGGTCCAGACAGAATGAATAGTCTTATTGTTAAGTGGCAAGGAGTTAATGGCTGTCATAATAGCTCTATATTGTGGAGAGGTTTGGGGGACAATGCAGGGAAACATCCAGGTGTGAGGGAACAGGTTTGAAACAATAATTGTTTTGATGGGCACTTCCCTTTGACCATTATAAGCTCAAAAATGTTCCAGCGTCAACTTAAGCCCATTATCTGCAGAGTTGCTTGGTAATCTACCTGACAATGACTTTGGCTATGCGTAGAGGGGATGCTGGCTGATGTTGGCTACTCTTATTCATCACTCATTTTGGCTCTTGCATACATTTTTCATGCCCATGAGGTCAGGACACACACACACACACACACTCATGCACACACAAAAATGCAGCAAGAGGCAAAATACAAGATGGTGTCCCCTTATTCCATGCATTGATCCCAATCAGCTTGGCAGTTGAATCTTACATCAACATTAGTGATGTGATGGTATTCTCCATCACACACAGGTGGTGGGGTGGAGGGCATGTTCTGCTGCATACCAGGGAGGTAATGAATCCACTCTGGATTTTAAATAGCTTTAAGGGAGCTATCTAAAGTTTGGACCCAATTTGGGGAGATGAGTGAGAACCTTGGATAAGTCCTTGAATAAGTATGAAGTAAAACCTGAAGTAGATTCACCACTCCACTTACATGGGACCCACCAGACACTCTTTGGTTACACACAATTCTGTCCTCCAACAACCGGCCATTACTCTCTCTCTTCCAGCATCTGTCATTTCAGGCAGCTGCTCCACTTTGCTTATTTGTAGGCCCAACTTTATAATATATAAATCCATGACTGTGTCTCCATCATTGAATGGCTTGGGGGATTTCTTTCTTATCTTACACCTCATTTAGTACTGGGTTTGTCATTGAAGTAGACTTCAAAAATGGAGTGCCATGTTTATATTTTACAACTGAGGAAGCATTAGTGGCTCCAGAATTTTGCAACACGGAAATGGAAAGTTTCATTAAAGGGGGAATTCATATTTGTAAAGCAATAATTACTAATTAGCACTTCTGGTAAATTGCCTTTTAAAAATGTTCCCTTGGAAATTTTACAGTGCACTGACACCATACAGGTGCTAATTAATTGGATTTGCTACCCTAATCTCCACAAAAACAAATATCAAACACACTGTTACCCAAAATATTCCTATCACATATACGCAAAAGCAACAGAGAATATGCTGATGGATGCAATCATATGAGAATTTGTGCCTTAGGTTAATAATCCAAAGAAACTTCATCCATCTCCAAAGAATGCCATGCAGGGTCAAATTGCAAAGCATAACCATATTTCCCCTCAGCATAATAATTAAAGAACTGTGATACACAAAGCAGTTTAATCTTCCTTTCTTCATGTGTTTCTTCTATACTCCAAACACAATCTTTTAATGAATGCAGTCATTTTGATGCAGCTATTTTTAAATGGCTCATAAAGAAGATATGGAACAAGATATACAACATACCACGTTACCCAGACATTTCCAGTAACACATATCAACAACAATGGAAATGGAAATCAGCTATAAATATCTTGTTGGATGTATAGAACTAAAATTGGAATTCTTGGTCTTGATAGTAGCAAGAAAGTAACGTGTTTGGACCACCCATGCCTTGTTGTGAAAATATGTATATCCCAGTGATGTAGACTCAAGTCGATTGACTCAGACTCAACTTGGACTTAAGTCACTTCAAGGACTCAACTTGGACTTGACTTGGTAATAAATGATGCAGTGACTCAACTCGACTCATGAATTGCATATTTTTAGCGATTGACCTGCTGTTCTTGGTTTAGTAACATAACACATTCATCCAGAAACCTTATGACTCTGAATAATGCTTCCATCTCTTTTTGCCTAATGGTCACATGATAATCTTCCTTAAACATGGAAACATTTCTTGGAAGGGAACAGCAAATGGGTTAGGCAAGGGGCTTGAGGTAGACTTCAGGTCTGCTCTGCAGCCTGTTCCTGATGCATATCAGAGGGGCCTTCTAGAATGTTTTGTAACAGCAGAAGGCAAGACTTGCCCCTAGAGCCCAGTGTGTGTTTCTCAGAAGGGAACAGCAAATGTTTTAGGCACTGGGCTTGAGAAAGAAAAATCCTTCTTTCTAACGCTTTTGAAGCTCCAGTAATGAGGAGTAAGAAGGATCCTATTGTCAGGAATCTCTCCCTGCCGGGCCACAGCCAGCAAAGGAGGAGAGAGGTCAGGAACACTTGGGGAGTCCAAATATACCAAACACCAGGAAAACACAAGCCGAGCCAGGTCAAGGTCCAGTCCAAAGGTTCAGGAGGCAGAGATCTGTCCGGAGGGTTTCAGGTAGCACGAGACACAAAAGTTGTGAAGGCTTGCTAATAATTTGCTACAAGCAAGGAGCAGCCACACCAGCAGACTTAAATAGCCACTGTAAGCAGGTGCTGCTCATTATTGTTCCCTCAACCTAGTCCAAGCAGCCTCCCTCTCAGCAGCCCATTTCAGCCTTCTGCATGATTGAGGGCTGATGGGCACAGCTGGGTGCAACTCCTCTCTGCATCACTGCTGGTTCCCTTTCTGTCATGAGCTGGCTGGGGCAACTCAGTCTTTGTTTGACCTTCCAGTGCAGGGAATGTTTGCAGGTTGACTTGCTCACTCACTGGCTCGGCCTCCTGCACAATCAGTTGCTCCTCAATCACAGCATCATTATCTATCATACCACTCCCCAACTTCCAAAAAAGCCTCCAAGTTCAGAAATGGGAAGTAAGTAGGATCCTGTTCCCCACTTTGGAAGCTGCAGATGGAATACTCACAAATGTGTAGCGATATCTCTACTTAAATTGGTAAAACTGACTTTTTATTTACTCTGTCCAGAAATTCTGGAATAAAGGTTGGGGTATAAATTTGGCTCCCAGACTTGAACTTGACTTGAAAGCATCTTGTGAGGACTTTAGACTCAACTTAAGACTTGAAGGTAGAAACTTAAGATTTGACTTGAGACTTAGGGTAAAAGACTTAAATACATCACTGGTGTTTCCCCACCTGGAGATGTGCTTATTTGCAAGACATTTCCAAAAAATAAAGCGTGTGCAAAGCAAGGTATAAAAAAACACAAAAACAGGTAAAATACACTGAACTGGAAAAAAAACACATAGAAGCATGTTTTAATCAACTGGGCAAGTTTTGTAAATTAAATAAATTCTACAACTAAACACACTCATTTTGAAAATGCACAAGCATGAATATGAATTTAAGTACGGGCAAAAAAAGGATTGCAACCTGATATAGAATGACAGAATGCAGTGGGATTTGGAAAAACTAAATGGATTGGAAGATTTTAATATCCCTAATGCATGAGATTTTAGGAAGAATCCTGTTTGGATGGTATTTAATGCCTGTCAGATTTAACAGAACAGAGACAG
>CAOLHI010006710.1:0-23808 GCA_948474755.1 Ctenosaura bakeri
CTGGAAAAAAAAATTTTTAAAAAAAAAATGAATTTTCCCCCCCTTTGTACAAAAAATTTTTTTTTGGTTTTTCCCCCGAGAAAACCGGGAGGTCTTCGCAGGGGGGGAAATTTGGGAAACATAGAGGAGGGAAAACACAAGGAAAAAAAAAAATATTAGGGGGGAAAGCCGGGGAAAACAAACTCCGGGGGAGTTTAAATTACAGCAGAGCCCCAAAATTTTTCCGAGAAAACGGGGGCCCGCAGCATCAAAAAATGAAAAGGGTTTAAATTATTTGGACTCCCGTGGTGGCTGCCTTTTTGGGGGGGGTGTAGGGGGGGCCCCGGGGGCCCCCCCCCGGGGGCAGGGGAAATGCCCACAACCACGCCCCCAGGCTGTCGCGACCCCCGGGTTTAAGGGGGAAAAGTGTCAATTACCGAGTGTCGGATAACCGGGACTTACTGTAGTAGCAATGAGCAGAGGGGAAAATGTGCATTTTTTTTTTATTTCATTGGCTGGTTTGCTAAAACATATTTAGGAAGAGGAAAAATCTGGGTTTAAAGCTGTTTTTCAGAGGCAAACCCCAAGGGACCCCCCAAAAGGGGAAAAATTAAACTATTTTTTTTTTGCAGTCTTTAAACCTTATTTCCTGGCTGGAGGGTTAATATTATTTCCCTTTGAAGAACATTATTTGGTTTTCTTAAAATAACTTTTATTTTTTAAAACCAGTATAGAAATAGAGAATACAGAATGTTTTTATACAGAACAAAAATAAAATATAAAGGAGTAAGTTAAAATTTTTAAAAGACAAATTGGAATAAATTAGGAATGTTTTTTAAAGGGGTAAGTAAAAATTTGAGGGACAAATCCCTTTTAAAAGTAAAAAAATAAGTGATTGTTATTAAGTAAAAGAAAACATAAAAAAAAGAAAAATAGAAATGAAACAGTTATTTGTAAGGGAATGTAAATGAATTTCTAATAGTTAAGTTCCATCCATTACAAATAACTGTTACATTTATCATTACTTTTTTGATGGTTGTTTCTACTTTTTGTTTTGTGTTAGTGTTTTTTAAACTACTATAGACTGGGATTAAGTTTATCAATGAGTTTGATACAATAAAAACCTTTTTTACGGGAGAAGTTTATACTGTAGGAACATAATGGGGACGGTAGGGATTAACAACGAGTATCAGTTTTTAAAGCCCTAAATTTAAGGATTTAGTTGTCAAAAGTGTAACTTTTTGGGATAAAAAGGCGGGAAAAATTTTTAGTTATTTCCCGGTTTTTGTCAGTTCTGGTTTTCTTGCCTATATATTTGTATATTTTTGTACAAAAAAATCTGGCCTCTGGCCCAGCCTTTGAACCAAAAAAAGTTTTTGTTCTTTTGCCGTTTCTCAAAAAAAGCTGACCCCCCCCAAAAGGCGTAGGGGGTGACATATATATATATATATATATATACATATATGCACACACATATACAAAATATTTTTACATATGAAACATATTATATTTTATATATTATATTTTATATATTATACATTTTATAATGTGAAATAATATATGTGTGTATATATATCTATATATCTCTATATATGTATAATTATGATATATATTTTATAAAACATATATTTTTTAAAATTACACACACACACATATATATATATACACACACATAAGTATATAATATTGTTGGCTGCTTTGAGTTCCATTCAGGAGAAAAAATGGGGAAGGAAACTATAAATAATATTAATAATATAGAAATAAAGATTAATAGATCCCTCCAGGAGAAAAAGGGCAACAAAAGAAGCAGTAAAAAACGGGAAATGGAACATCTTATTTTGATGATGAGGATGAAAAGGGACATGAAAACAAAGTGGCTTTTTAAATTTTTTTTAAATGTTTTAAATTTAATTCACTTAATTTAGTGAATTTTAATTTTTAAATTGTTTTTAATTTTTTTTAAAAAATAAAAGTAAAAGCTATTGTTTTTTTTTTTTAAAAATTTGGGGGGGGTCTGCTCAAAGAACAGTCACTTCCGGGATCCCCCATTCTCCCCATGGGGTTGGGGGCCCCCCCCAGGGGGTTTTTAACGCCTCCCCAGCTGCCCCCCCTTTTGGGCAGGGAATCTCTTAGCCACGTCGGGGACTAGAGAAGGCTCCCGCAGGTTCCAAAATGTTTTAAAATTAAATCACCCCGCTTCCTTGCTCCCCATTTGGAAAAGGGATATAACGCAAAAAATTTCACCAGTTCTAACCATGGTGCTGAATTGTGGGGGCCTAAAGGCCCCCCCCCTTGAACAAAATAAGCACCTTTCTTGAGGACTGTTTTGGAAAAGGAATACTCCTGGAGCAGCAGGAAAAAGTGAAAGAGGCACCCATTCAATTTACAGTTCACTTTAAATTTAAAACCTTCAATAACTGGTGGAAGATCCTTTTATTGGCTTTCTGACAGATTTCCAAAAATGTGCCTGGAAAAAAACAAATGGGCAGTTTTCATGGGTTAGGCAGTTTTATCAAATTATCGAAATTTTTTTTCAATACAGTACTTATTATTGGTTAGACATCAGGCCATAGGAATATTTAAACAAAAAATTACGGGTGCAAATGCCCAAATTGATATTGAAAAAACTCGCGAAAATTAGGTCAATGAAATGCTTGGCCCCAAAAAAGAAAGTCCTTTCAAACAGAAAAATATCTGACAATGGAACCCGACCCAATATTACAGAAAGTTTAACCAGAGCAAGATTCTAAAGGGGATTCCATGGTCAGATATGGACGATTCCATCCAGTGCCAGATATCGAGAGAACGTGTGTCTGTGGGGGGTTGAAAAGGGGATGTTGAGCATGGCCCCCCTTTGGCTGCAAACTATATGACACAATAAGGGCCCCGGTTCCTACAGACAATACTCGAAGAATTACACCCTGGGACCAAAAGAAATGGTTAGCCCACTTCCCTCAAAAGGGAAAAACATACGTTGTAAAACTGCTAAATTCATAGGTAGGGCTGTTCAAAAAGATGATGTTTTATTGAGCACATTGGGGTTCATGTAAAGGGTGATGAACTTATCTAAACATGTGCTGGTTCTGTATTTTATTACCTTTTAGTTTATTATAAGACAATAATTTTTACTATTAACTAATATAATATAGGTCATTTTATTTTGTTTTTAATTTATCTTATCCAATGACATTTTATACATTGTATCCTATATATTGTGCTTTTTTACATTTTATCAGTTTGCCATTCATTGTTTATATGGTCAATTGACTAATCAATGAACTTTAACTCACTCATTGTTGCTTACGATCTGGTTTTGAGAATAGCTGTCCCCCTTTTTCCCTCCACCTTCGGGGTCTAAATTTTGTCTAAAAGGGGCAACTGAAAATTTGTTGGTGCAAAACCCTCCCATGACGGGCTAAATCTTTTGCTTCCTGGGGTTTTTGGTTGTCTTTTCCCGGGAACATCATCCAAAAAAAATTTGGCTTGGGGGCTTTTGGGCACCCCACAATGGCATTACTGGTGGTTCTCCCCCCTTTTAAATTTTCTCCCCAGACTCTCAACCGGGGTTCCAAGATTTACACCATGGACCTCTTCTAGCCCAAAACCTTCCACGATATATGGGGCTCATACTTTTTTCCTTTTCCTGTTTCTCTGAAAGGCTATACCTCTCCCAACTACATTTTAATGTGAGCCCTCATCCCACAATTGGTTTAAAAACAAATTGTTTCCTTTTCCCGGGAGTTTCCCTAAAGTCCCGCTGACAGGGCTGGTGCCCCAATTTTCCTTCCCCCTAACATGCATAGTGTGCTCTAAATGAACTAAAAAACCAAGGGCAACAGAAAACTTTCCTAAGGGAAGGATTTTATAGCCAACTCCAGTCACATTTAGCTTTCATAATGACTTAAATAACAGAGTGGGTTCTGTCAAAAAGAAGACCAGGGTGTTTCCCTTTAAAAAAACCAAACAACCCCCACAAGGCCCCCCGAAAACACTGCACAATAGAATTCCATTCTGCAGCCAGGAGGAAAAAAGGGTTCCCCCCAAAAGGCATTTAAAATTTTTTTGGGGGTAAAAAACATCAAGACAAGCAGTTAAGTAACTCCCATGCCTCACGGGGTTTCCCCCATCACACAAAGAAAAAGAGTGGGGGAAAGAATAAAAATTTGAATCAGGCAGGGCTTCTCAGACAAGCCTTTTGGGAGGATAAGATACACTTCAGAACAATAACATGTTTACACGGCTGACTTTCCGGGGTGAAGTTACATACAACAGCCATAACAAGACAGAAACCAACCAAAAGGAACACAGCTGTGTAGCCTTCCCAGAACATAAACACATAACCTGACAACTTTCTCAAAGAACTTGGGGGAAACCCCACCTGTGAGACAGAAGCCAAATATTTACAGTTGTTTTAGGGCAGCGAAGCAAAAAAAACCATTAACTCTCTCCTCTCATTCCAACAGTTACAGCATTACATGGCCAAAAAAACAAAAAAAAGGGAAAAGAGGAATTTAGCACCTGGGAAAGAGGAGGCACATTGGAGAAAGGGGGGGGTTTGGGGGGGGACCTGGGTGAAAAAAATTAAAATTCCCCCCTTTTCCCTATCATTAGCTTGGGAAAAGGGGGGGCCCTTTTCCATGGGAAAATTTTGCTTTTAAATTTTGAAAGAAAGCATTACATATAATACAATCAGTGAAAACATTACATATAATACAATCAGTGAGTTAATTTTTATATTTTGCCAATATTCTGTCATAAAAAGAAACATATTTCCTATTCTGTAAGTTATATTTCTCCCCCGTGTGGGTTTTTTTTATGTGAAAATAAAAGTTTTACTTGAGAGAAGCACTTTCCACATTCCATGATTTAAATTTGGGGTTTTGTTAAACCTTTTATTTTTCTAAATGTTCCACTACTGTTAAACTCTTTCCACATTCCATACACTTATAAACTTTCCTCTCCATGGGTTCCCGGGGATATAAGAAATGTAAAATATTTTTTTCTGCTTTTCTGATTCAATTTAGAAGTTCACAAGGAAGAGCTCCTTGAACGGGCAGAGGATTTCTTCTTCTAAGTTTTTTGATTTTTCTTTGTGCTCTTTTCCAAATCCCTCTTTTAACAGGACAATCCTGCATTTTCCTTTTATTCCATAGGCTTGTTGTTGATGTTGTTGTTGTTGTTGTTGTTGTTGTTTTTTTATTATTATTATTATTATTATTATTATTATTATTATTATTATCACCTTCATTTATATTCCCCTTTTTTTGGGCAGAAACTCAAAGCAGCCTACAATACATGTAAAAAAGAAAATAGAGTTAAAAAACCATAATGTACAAAAGTTAAAGCAGAAATTAAATGGGGACATAATAATTAAAGCAAAGAAAAATGTCCTTTAAAAAAAACAACTAACAATACAATAAAAATAACCAGCACCTTCCTTTGTCGGGGAATGATTTTTTGAATGTCTGCCAAGATAAAAATGTTTTTAAAATAAAAAAGGAAATCCTGGGGGGCGTAGTGGTTCAATGGGGGGGCCCGGGGCCAGAACACTGATTTTATTTGGCAGGGCTCCAGGTTGACTCAGCCTTCCATCCTTCCGCAGTCAGAAAAATGAGTACCCAGCTTTTTGGGGGGAATTAGCTAACATGTTGAAACCGCTTAGAGAGCACTTAGCTGAGAAGCGGTGTAGAAATACACATGCTATTGCTATTGCATTGTCTACGGAAAAAAGGGGGAGGGAGGTGTGTCCCCCGGGGAGGGGAGTTCCACATCCCGGGAGAAACCACTGAGAAACCCCTTCGTTTTCCCCCCAATGCGTCTGAAGGTGGCGAGACAGAAAAAAGGGGCCCCTTCCACAGATCACAAAGGGGGGACTGGTTCAAAAGGGGAAAATACGGTTCCTGGTGAGCCCTGAGGGCTTTAAAGGTCATCATCTGCACTTTGAATTGTGCCCAGAAACGGGACTGGCACCCCCAGGGGAGCTGTTGCAACGGGGGGTGTGTGTGTGTGTGTGTGTGTGGGGTTCCCGGGGTTCCCAGCCCCAGTTACAATCTGGCTCACTTTGGTCCAGCGGGTTTTTAAAACGTCTTGAAAGGACCCCAGGGGAAAATTTTTAATAACCCAACTGGGATGCAACCAAGGCAGGTGTCACTCTGGCCAGGTCTGACACCCGGGGCGTGGCTTGTGCACAAGCCTTAACTGTGCGGGGGCAGTCCTGACTACTGCTGAGACCTGGGCTCCCAGGTCAAGAGTGCCCTTTCGGGAAAATCTGGGCTGGGGGCCCTGTGTTTTCAGAAAAAGGCAACCCCATCAACACAGGCTGAAAACCCTATTCCCTGATCTGTCTTTCAACTGAGCAAGAGTACCTCTCCTTTGTCTTTATTAAATTTCAATTTTTTGCCCCCTTCCAATCCATTACTGATAAAAGGCCCTTGGTTTAGGGCCAAAAACAAACTTCCTCGGCTTGTGGTGGGAAAAGGGGTAATCAAGTTGGGTCTCTTCTGTGTACTATTGGACCAAATCCCAAAATGGAAAAGCTAATCCCAGCGGTTTTTACGGAGATGTGAAAAAAGCACGCGGGGGAGAACCCCGAGGACCCCCAGGCCCCAAAAGGGCAAGGGGTTCAACAGGAGTCTCGCAACATCCCCCCTTCTGGGCTTGGCCCTTTAGGAAGGAATGACGCCTCTGTCAAACAATGCCCCCAAGTCCCATCCTCAAAGGTGACCCAAAAGGATTAAAGGCCAATGATACAAAAAGGGGCCCAAAAAGGTTCAGCAGAACCAAGGGGGACACCCTCCCCCATCAGTTGCCACACAGGTCATCCCCAAGGCAACCAAAAAAATTCCTCATCCCAATTTTGGGTTTTTCCCCCCTCCCAAAAAAACTTTATTAATTTCAATGCATTTTTCTAGTTTATCCTTTTGAATTATCTTCCTATTTTCCCATATTTTAGTGTAAGACCCCTAACACACCTAACTTTGGGGATAAATTTTTTAATTCAAACATAGTGAGTCATAGAGAAAACGGGAGGGGAATTGGCTAGGGGAAAGTAGCTGTTTTCTGTCACATCCTGGGTAAATCTTGCAAATAGCTAAAAAGGCCACTTGAATGGTTTTTCAGAAGGATCAGGGGGGTTTTTTTTGGGGGAAAAAAAAATAAACAATGAAAAACAGCCTGGAATTTAATTTTAGGACCCATTTTCTGGATGAGATACCCCTCTTGAGGAAACTACAAGGGTGTTAGGCTGTATTTTTTTTGAACTACAAAAGCTGGAATCCATTTTAATAAAACTCAGCCCCCGGGTTTCCCAGGACATGGGTAGCTCTATAATAGGCGATTTTTTCCATTCCCTTTTGGGGGGTTTTGGTTTTGGGGTTGGGAAATTTTGGAGTTAGGAATTTCTTAGATTTTGCAAACCATGAAACTGGGAATTCCCCCGGCCCCAAACACCGGCCAGAAACGTTTTCTCCCCGCTGGGTTTTAAATTTGGGAAAAAAATCAAATTAGTTTTTCCCCCCAAAAATTTTACCCCTTTTTTAAACTGTCATATTTTTAAAGGGTTGTTGAAGTAAGGGGAGGTGAATGATTGTATTTGGGCTTTAACATCTACTCAAAAAAATTTCTTAAACTTGAACAACTTGTGTGATTTCTGACTGGGTCTACCCCGAAAAATTTTGGGGGAAAAGGGCCCAATTACCCTGCCCTCTTTGCATGGCTAAAGCAGTGCTCAGGGGGTTTGGGGGCTTTTTTACAAGGGGGAATTTTTGGGGAAGCAAACAGGGTAACAAAAAGGACCCCTCCCATTTTTTTAATTATTGGCACATCTGATAAAGGAACTTTTTTGCCATGAAGTCCTGGGAGTGTGGCTATCTGAAATGCCAGTGCAAGGAAGCATGGTTGCTAGGCAACCAGAATAGCACCTCAGGAGAAAACCCAGCCCCAGAAGTGTGTGGGAGGGGCTTTGAAGAAAAGGGAAAAGTCATAAAAGGGCCCAAACCCCCGGGGTTTTTCCCTTTTCCCCCAGAGCCCAGAAAGGGGAGGGGGGCCCCCCGTCAGCCAGAGGGGTGTAGCTGTGTTGGGAAGCTTAGCTCTCCGTGGAAGCCCAGAGAAAGACAGAGGAGGAACTGAACCTTTTTGGGGCAGAATCTGGCAAAAGAGCGTAAAGGGAATTTGGGGGGGCTCACCCTGCGGTGGGAGTTTAGCCAAAGGGCTGTGATGAAATATTTGTGTTTCCGGGAAAAGGGGCCAAAAAGTTTTACGCAGCTTTTTCTGAGCATGGAGTTGTTACTGTGTGGTAAAGATGTGTGGTAAAGAAAAGGGCACCTTTTTTAATACTAAAACCCTGCCATGGCTGCCGGGGGAAAAGGGGGAGGGGTCCCACCTCCAGGGGGGAAGCAGGATGCCCCCTCCCCCGCGCTAGCTCCCCACCCCGCCCCTTCCTTGCAGGGCGGAGGGAAGGAGGCGCGACCCGGCCGCCCCCCCACCGGGCCCCCACTACAGGTGAGTGCGTGTGGGGGCCAGCGCAGCGCGGGGTGATTTTTGCTTGAAAGCGAAAAAACCCAAAAAACCCCCCGCTCGCGCCGCTCAGCCCCGTAGGCACCGGGGGGATGCGTTGTGCGGGGTATCCCCCACGGCTCACGGGCGGGGAAAGCCCCCTGCGAAAAGGGCCAGTGTCCCCCCCAATTTTTCATAGCCCAAGAAAAACCCCCGAGCCCTCCCAAAACCACCGTCCCCAGAGACCCCCTAAAAGGCGAAAGGAGGTTTTCACAGCTGGGGGAACCTAATTCCTTTAGGGATTGGAGAGAAAAGAAAAGGGGGTTTCCTTTCTTTCACTTAAAGGGAAACCCCCCAAACCCCGAATTACCCCTACAGGAAAAATTCCCGGTCCCAAAGTAAAACCCCCAAAGGGTTTTTTTGGGGGGTTTTTTTTCTGTATTTTTATTTCATTAAAATCCCCCTTTTTCTTGAGGGCTTTCCCCCTTTAAAGTGCTGTCCAGTCCCAAATTATATGTGTCCGCAGAGATTGTTAGAGGGGGGGAAGCTATCACTTCCTGGGGGAAAAATTTGGGAGGTGAAAAGCCCAAAAAAAAAAAAAGGCCCCCCCCTTTTCCCCCCCCCGTTCCAAAGGGGCTCTGCCAGGAGGGAAGGGAGATAAAAGGATCTTAAAAGAATTTTTTTGGGGGGGGTTTTAATTTTTAACCTGAGCCCCCATTCCCTTTTCCCCCAGATCATCCCACCCTGAGAGCCTCACACGCCCCCCCCCCAGGTGGAGGAGAATGAACACTTCTTCTGCCTCCTCTTTTTTCCCCCCCGGGAGCAGCCTCGGTTTTCTCCCTCCCAAAAAAATCCTTCAAGATTTTCCCTTTTCATCCCCCCATTTCCAGGAATAAAGGGGCGGGGGTTCTTCCTCCCCCCACAATTCCTAAAAAATTCCCCCCCACCCCCCCCTTTTGTCCTCTCCACCCCTTTTTCCATTCCCTGCCACTCATGGCTGCTCATGCCTTCTGGCATTTAAATAACCCTACCCCCCACCCCAGGCCCCCCCAAAAGGGGGAACAGCCAAATACCCCCCCATTTCCCGGGACCAGCAAAATATTCTCTCCTTTGAATGCTCCCCCAAAGTTCCCCCAACCAGAGGGGGGAGGAGGTTGAAGCAGCTGAAGCCACAAAGATGCCATTTTTGGGGGGGGAAAAGGGGCTTTGGGCCCAATACCCCCCCCCAGGCCCTCCAGAAACTCTCCGGTCTTTGGGCCCAAAAATGGGGGGGGGTCTCTCCCACCCCTGGAACATATTTGAGTTCCTTTGTCCCACTGCCTCCCTTTTCTGCAAGAAGAGAGCCTTGGAAGCAACAAAATGTGCCCCGTGTGATGGGAAGGAAGAAGGAGAAGAGCCCCCCCCTTTTAAAGGGAAGACCAGATTCCCGTCTTATCAACAGTGGGGAAACAATATCATTGACCGTGGTATCCTTCGGAAACAGCTAAATTTTGGGGAAACAGAAGCCACTGTGTTGCAGTGGTTTCCCGGGCCCACCCCCCCAGGCAGGTCCCAGATCAGTGGTTCCCCAACCTTCCTTTCCGGCCCCCAAAAACAGTTCCTCATGTTGTGGTGACCCCCAACCATTTATTTAATTTTTATTTTAAAAGCCCCCCCCAAACCCCTACCGGGAAAGGGGACCCAAGGGGGGAAAATCCCTAAAACCCCCACCCCCTGTTTTTGGGGAAGGCAGGGGAAAAATTTTTAACCGGGGGCCCCCCCCCGGGCCTTGTTTTTGTAATACCCCACCCCCCCCACCCTCCGGTCCCCCCAAATTTGGGGAGGGGGGGTGGTGGGGGGGGGGCCTTTGGGGGAAGCGGGGTAAGGGGGCTGTGCAAAAGGGGAGGAAAGGGGGCGGGGTGGTCCCCCGGCCCGAGGACCAGGGGAAGGGGGGGGCCTTCGCAAAAAACCTCCTTGAGCGAATGGCACCCTCCACTTCCGCAATAAGGTAACGTACGGAAAAGGCCCAGGAGTGTGAGCCACGTGCTTGCGTCCTCCTTCCCCCTGTTCAGAAGGGACTAAAATCACTCCCCTTTCCGCTACTGGGAGAACCTCCTGTCTGACGGGCCAGCTTGGGGGACGGTGGCAGCAGGGGGGCAGTCACCCCCCCACCACGGCCCCTGCCCCATTCGCCATGGAGGGGGGTGCTGCGGAAGGGCTGGGGGTGACGCAAGGCGGCGCTTTTCGGGGGGGGTGAGCTGCACCTGGTGCAAAAGGCAAAGGCACTGGGATTCCCCCCCCCCTGGGCAGGGTCGGGAAAATTTTTCCCACACTGCCCTGGCAGGGGGAAACGAGAAAGAGGCAGAGCCTGGGGGGGGGTTTTCCAGTGTTTTGCCGGGGGACATGCGTGGCTCCCCTTTCCCTCCCTCCCGGGCCCCCCTCCGTTCCTGGCCTGCGAGGCGGCCTTTCCCGGGGGGAGGGAGGCTTTGGGGAAAAATAATAAATAAATAATTTTATGGTTGGGGGTCACCACAACATGAGGAACTGTATTAAAGGGTCGCGGCATTAGGAAGGTTGAGAACCACTGATCTGGGACCTGCCTGAGGGGTGGGACCGGAACCACTGCAACACAGTGCTTCTGATTCCCAAACCTCCCCCAGCTGTTTCCGAAGGATACCACGGTCAATGATATTATTCCCACTGTTGATAAGACAGAGATCTGGTCTTACCAAAAAAGGGGGGGGCTCTTCCCCTTCTTCCTTCCCATCACACAGGCACATTTTGTTGCTTCCAAGGCTCTCTTCTTGCAGAAAAGGGAGGCAGTGGGAAAAAAAGGAGGACTAAAATTTGTTCCAGGGGTGGGAAAGAGCCCCCCCCCTTTTAGGGCCAAGACCGGAGAGTTTTTCTGGAGGGCCTGGGGGGGGGGTGACTGGTGTGGAGGGAAAAGTTCCCCTTTCCCTCCCCCTAAAATGGCATCTTTGTGGCTTCAGCTGCTTCAACCTCCTCCCCCCTCTCCGTTGCGTGGATACATTGGGGAGACATTCAAAGGAGAGAATATCTTTGCTGGTCACCTGGATGGGGGGGTATTTGGCTGTTGCCTGGTTTGGGGGGGTCCTCGTGGGGCATGAAAGGGGGGTGAGGGTTATTATGAGATGCCAGAAGGCATGGGGCAGCCATTGAGTGGCAGGGAATGGAGTTTAGAAATGGGTGGAGAGGAAAAGGGGGGAGGTGGAGGAGGAGAGAGTTTCTGCCTGTGAGGAGGAAAAAAAATTTTAGGAATTGTGGGGGGAGGAAAAACCCCCCCCGGGGCCTCATTCCTGGAAAGGGGGGGATGAAGGAAACTCTTAAAGGATTTTTGTAGGAGAGGGAGAAGACAAGAGGCTGCTGCAGGGAGAGAAGAGGAGGCAGAAGAAGTGTTCATTCTCCCCCCCACCTGGGGGGTGGGCGTGTGAGGCTCTCAGGCGGGGGATGACTGGGGAAAGGAATGGGGGCTCAGGAAAAATAAACCCCCCCCCAAAAATATTGCTTTGAAGATCCTTTTTTTCCCCCTTTCCCTTTTCTCCTGGCAGAGCTCTCTTAGGAAACGGGGGGGGGGAAGAGGGGGCCCTTTTTTTTTTTTTGGTCTTTTCACCTCATTCTCATTTTGTCCTCCAGGAAGATGATAGCTTCCCCACCTCTAAAATCTTGGGACACATATAGATCTGGGACGGGGACAGCACTTTAAAGGAGGAGAGCCCTCAAGTTAAAGGACTTAATGAAATAAAAATACAGAAAAATAACCCCCAAAGAAACCTTGGGGATTTGACTGTTGGGACCTGGAGTGTTTTCTGTGGGGGTAATTTTTTGGGGGGTTTCCCTTTGAGTGAAAGAAAGGAAACTCCCTTCTTTTCTCTCCCAATCCCTAAAGGAATTAGGCTTCTCCAGCTGTGAGACCTCCTCTGCCTTTTGGGGGGCTCTGTGGGACGGTGGTATTTGGGAGGGCTCTGGGGGTTTTTCTTGGGCTATGTGGGGGGTTTGGGGGGGGGACACGGGCCCCTTTTTCGCACGGGCCCCCCGGGGGGCCAAAAGCCCCGTGAGCCGTGCGGGAGGGGGAGTTTTGCTCCCACAACGCATCTCCCACTTCCGGTGCTCTCACGGGGCTGCAGCGGCGCGAGCGGGGGTTTTTTTGATTTTCGCTTTCAAGCGAAAATCACCCCGCGCTCGCGCTCCCGCCCCCGGCGCCCACACGCACTCACCTGTAGTGCGGTGCGTCAGGGAGGCGGCCGGGTTGGCCCTCCCCCCCTTTCCGCCCGTCCCGGAAGGAAGGGGCGGGGTGGGGAGCTAGCGCGGTGGATGCGAGAGCATCCTGCTTCGCACGGGCGGGGGGGTGGAGGTGGGACCGGGCCCCCCTTTCTCCCAGGCAGCCATGGCAGTTTTCAGTATGATAAGGTGCCCTGTCTTTACCACACATCTTTACCACACAGTAACAACTCCATGCTCAGAAACAGCTGCGTAACACGTTTGGCCTTTCCTAGAAGACACAAATATTACATCACAGCCCTTTGGCTTTAAAAACCCACCGCAGGCTGAGCCCCCCAATCTACGTCACGCTCTCTGTCCAGATTCTGCCAATAAGGTTCAGTTCCTCCTCTGTCTTTTTCTGGGCTTCCACGGAGGACTAAGCTTCCCAACACAGCTACACTCTCTGGCTGACGGAGGGACCCGATCCCTTTCCCGGGCTCCCGGGGGAAGGAAGGAGCACCCACAGGGGGGTTTGGGCCCTTTTATGACTTTTCCTGTCTGTCAAAGCCCCTCCCACACACTTCTGGGCTAGGTTTCTCTCCTGAGGTGCTATTCTGGTTGCCTAGCAACCATGCTTCCGGTTGCATTTGGGACTTCAGATAGCCACACTCCCAGGACTTCATGGCAGGAGAACGTCCTTATCAGATGTGCCAATGATTCAAAACTGGGAGGGGTAGCTAATGTTACCCTGCTTGCTTAGGACACCTTTAAAAGGATTCCCAAAAAATGTCAAAATCGTCTCTTGTCCGGAAAAATTAGCTCTGAGCACTGCTTTAGCCATGCAAAAAAGGGCAGGGTAATTAGGACCTTTAACCCAATGTTTACGGGGTCAGACCCAGTCAGAAATCACACAAGTTGTTCAAGTTTAAGCATTTTATTGACGGAGATGTTAAAGTCCATACAATCATTCACCTGCCTTACTTCAACAAGCATACAAGACTATAGACAGTTAGAAAGAGGTGAAAATTAAAAAAGAGAGAGAGAGAGAGAGAGAGAGAGACATAAGGGTTTGATTTAATACTGTACCAATCCAGAAGTCTTCAGCTGGGAGAAAACGATCTAAACCTGGTTTTTGGGGGCCCAGGGGGCTTACCAGCTTCATGGTTTGCAGATCTGAAGAACTCCTAACTCCAAAACTCCCAACTCCAAAACCAAAACTCCCCAAAAGAATGAGAAAGTGCGCCTAGTTATAGAGCTGACCCATGTCCTGGGAAACCAGGTGGCTGCAGTTGTTATTAAGATGGATTCCAGCTTTTGTAGTTCAGAGAAAATACAGCCTAACACCCTTGTAGTTTCCTGGGAAGATGAAAATCCATCCAGAGATGGATACCTCAAAGTGTCAAATTCCAGGCTGTTTGCATTGTTTATTTATTCCCAGAGAGTTATTGTCTCCTGATCGCTGCTGAAAATCCATTCAAGTGGCCTTTGAGCTATTTAAGATTTACCCAGGATGTGACAGAAAACAGCTACTTTCCATAGCCACTGCCTATGGTCCATCCAGTATATCTCTATGACTCACTATGTTTGATATAAAATAATTAGGATCCT
Source organism: Ctenosaura bakeri (assembly GCA_948474755.1). Taxonomy (NCBI): domain Eukaryota; kingdom Metazoa; phylum Chordata; class Lepidosauria; order Squamata; family Iguanidae; genus Ctenosaura; species Ctenosaura bakeri. The sequence goes on from CAOLHI010006710.1 coordinate 14,281, forward strand.
CACGACATAACTGTTAGGTGTGTTAGGGGTCTTACACTAATATATGGGGAAAAAAGGAAGATAATTCAAAAGGATAAACTAGAAAACTGCATTGAAATTAATAAAGTCTAATTCAGCAGGGAGAAATACAAAGTCTGGGGGCTGAGACTGTTTTGGTTGCCTTGGTGGGTGACCTTTCTGGCAACTAGATGGGGAGGGTGTCCCTCTTGGGTTCCCGCCAACCTTTTGGCCGCTTTCTGTATCATTGGCCATAGTATCCTTCTGGGTCACCTTGTGAGGATGGGACTTGGGGGGGATTGTTTGACAGAGGCGTCATTCCTTCCTGGAGGACCAAGCCCAGAAGGTGATGCTGCGAGACTCCTGTTGAACCCCTTGTCCTTTGGCCTGTGGAGTGCCTCAGGGTTCTGTCCCCGTGTGCTATTTCACATCCCAAAAACCCCTGGGATAGACTGTCTGCAGTTTTGGGATTTGGGGCCATCAGTACACAGAAAAACCCAACCTGATTACCCTTTCCACCACAAGCCGAGGAAGCTGTTTTGGTCCTAAACCAATGGCTGTTATCAGTAATGGATTGGAAGAGGGCAAACAAATTGAAATTTAATCCAGACAAAGGAGAAAGGGACTCTTGCTCAGTTGAAAGACAGATCAGGGAATAGGGATTCAGCCTGTGTTAGATGGGGTTACGCTTTCTCTGAAGACACAGGTCCGCAGCCCAGATTTCCTCCTGAGGACACTCTTGAGCCTGGGAGCCCAGGTCTCCCGTAGTCAGGACTGCGCTCGCACAGTTAAGGCTTGTGCACAAGCCACGCTATTCCTTGAGATGTCAGACCTGGCCAGAGTACAACCCGCCGGGCCCTTCCCCGTTGGATTATCGTAACAGGCTCTACGTGGGGCTGCCTTTCAAAAGCGTTTCAAAACTTCAGCTGGACCAAGGAGCTGCAGCCAGATTGTTAACTGGAGCTAGATACAGGGATCCCCACACACACACACACACACACCCTGTTGCAACAGCTCCACTGGCTGCCAGTCTGTTTCTGGGCAAATTCCAAAATGCAGATGATGACCTTTAAAGCCCTACAGGGCTCACATCCAGGACCGTATTTTCCACTATGAACCAGTCCCGCTTTGTGATCTGCTGGAAGGGCCCCTTTTTTTGTTTTCGCCACCTTCAGACATGCATCTGGTGGGAAAACGAGAGAGGGTCTTCTCAAATGGCTGCTCCCGGGATGTGGAAATCCCCCCCCCAGAGGACACACCTCCCTCCCTTCTTTCCGTAGACAATGCAATAGCAATAGCATGTGTATTTTTACACCGCTTCTCAGCTAAGTGCTCTCTAAACGGTTTACAACATGTTAGCTAATTGCCCCCAACAAGCTGGGTACTCAAATTTTTTTTGACTGCGGAAGGATGGAAGGCTGAGTCAACCTGGAGCCCTGCAGAGTCAAACTCAGTGTTCTGGCCCCAGTACCGCCATTGAACCACTACGCCACCAGGATTCCTGTTAATTTTGATTAAAGACATTTTTATCTTGGCAGACATTCAATAAATGATCATTGCCTGACAAAGGAAGGTGCTGGTTATTTTTGATTGTGATCTGTTAGTTGTTTTTAATGGACATTTTTACTTTGCTTTAATTATTATGTGCCTATTTAATTTCTGCTTTAACTTTTGTACATTATGGTTTTTTAACTCTATTTTCTTTTTTACATGTATTGTAGGCTGCTTTGAGTCCTGCCAAGGAAAAAAGGGGAATATAAATGAAGGTGAAAAAATAATAATAATAATAATAATAATAATAATAATAATAAAAAAAACAACAACAACAACAACAACAACATCAACAACAAGCCTATGGAATCAAGAGGAAAATGCAGGATTGTCCTGTTAAAAAAAGGGATTTGGAAAAAAAGCACAAAAAAAAAATCAAACACTGAGAAGAAGAAATCCTCTGCTGTTCAAGGAGCTCTTCCTTGTGAACTTCTGACTTGAATCAAAAAGCAGAATGGAATATTCTGTACATCTGATTCATATCCCAGAACCCATGGAGAGGAGAAGCTGTATAAGTGTATGGAATGTGGGAAAAAGCTTCAACAGTAGTGGAACATTTAGTAAACATCAAAGGATTCACACAGGGGAGAAGCCATTTAAATGCATGGAATGTGGAAAGTGCTTCTCTCAGAGTCAACATTTATGTTCACATCAAAGAACCCACACGGGGGGGAAATCATAACTGTACAGAATAGGAAATATGCTTCTGTTATAAAAAATTGGCAAAATATGAATTAACTCACTGATTGTATTATATGTAAAGTTTTCACTGATTGTATTATATGTAATGCTTTCATGTCAGAGATTTAAAAGCATAATTTCCATGGGAAGGACACCCTTCCAAGCTAATGATAGGGAAAATGGGGGACACTTAATTTTCTTCACCCAGGTCTCCCCCAAACCCCCTCCTTCTCCAATTTTCTTTCTCTGGCCTTTTTTCAGGTGCTGAATTCCTCATTTCCCTTTTTTTTGTTTTTTTGGCCATGTAATGCTGTAACTGTTGGAATGAGAGGAGAGAGTTAATGGTCTTTTTGCTTCGCTGTTCCCATAGCAATTGCTACTGTAAATATTTGGCTTCTGTCTCACAGGTCAGCGTGTCCCAAGTTCTCTTGAGAAAATTGTTAGGTTATGTGTTTATGTTCTGGGAAGGCTACACAGCTGTGTTCCGGTGTTTCGGTTGGTTTCCCGTCTTGTTATGGCTGTTGTATGTAACTTCACACGGAAAGTCAGCCGTGTAAACATGTTATTGTTCTGAAGTGTATCTTATCCTGCGAAGAGGCTTGTCTGAGAAGCCCTGCCTGATTCGGATTTGGATTCTTTCCCTCACTCTTTTGCTTTGTGTGATGCGTGGATGCCACAGTGAGGCATGGCAGTTACTTAACTGCTTGTCTTAGGGTTTTTTCTACCCGCAATAAAATTAGTTAAATGCCTTTGGGGCTAAGTGGCTGTTTTTCCTCCTGGCTGCAGAATGGAATTCTATTGTGCAGTGTTTTCAATGTGGGCCTTGTGGGGCTTGTTTGGTTTAAGGAAGCACCCTGGTCTTTTTTTGACAGTAACCCACTCTGTTATTTAAGTCATTATGAAGAGCTGAGTGTGACTGGAGTTGGCTATAAAATCCTTCCCTGGGTATCCCAAGAAGAGTCTCTCTGTTGCCCTTCGCCTTTTCAGTTCATTTAGAGCACACTATGCATGTTCAGAGGAATGTTTTCCTAAGAAGTGTCGAGCACCAGCCCTGTCAGCGGGAGCTTCAGGGATGCTCCTGAGTAGAACGGAAAATTTGTTTTTAAACCAATTGTGGGATGAGTCTCACGATTAAAATGTAGTTGGAGAGAGGAAATTTTTTTGGAAAAAAGGGGGGAAAAAAAAAATTTTTTTAAAAGGAAAAATTTTGTTTTAAATCTCGGCGCCTCAGGAACCCGTAAGAAAAGGTGCTGTACTATGTGAAAGAGGAGGGTTTAGATGAATATGGTTTTATAGACTCTACGTAGGGAGGGCATTTTAAACTGACAAAGGAGGCCAAATACCTGGAAGGGCGGAGTTTAGAGGGAGCCAGGGCCTCCAAGTTTCTCAGGTAGAATTTATTTTTCTACTTGTTATTCCCTGCACTACAGAGCAATTACAAAATACTTTTTTTAAAAAGACATCACAGGTACATTAAACTTAGTTCTGAATAAAAGGGAACTAGCTCAGTTGGAGCCCGAGCGCCTCAAACTTCAATACCCCAGGATACAATTTAAAACTTCAGTTGACTTTTAATTTTGTAATGAAGTCTAAACAAAAAATTACTATAAAACAAAATATAGAAAGAGATTTAAAGTAAGGAAAAAGTGAAGGGGTTTTAAAGGAACAAAGGGGGTTATTTGTTTTTAAAATTCCTGTTTTTTCCCTTACTCAGGCTTATAATAAAACACTAATTTCTAAGGACATTTTAAAATTCTTCTACCTAAAAGTTCTAATTTTTAGTTTGCTTATTTACTAACTATGTGTTTATCTAGTTCAACCATTTCTATTTCTAAGTTAAAATAAAAATAAAAAAGCAGCATGTAAGAATAAATATAAGGAGAAGATTATAAGCTTAAAAGGCATTTAAACTAAAAGAGTAAAATTGGCATTTTTTTAAATACCTTGCTTTTATTTCCTTAGGAGCCCAAAGCTTTAAAAAAAAAAACTGAAGAAAGAGGAGAGAAGCTTCCAATGCACAGAAAACCTAAGGAGAAGAAAATAAAAGGAAATGCCCCACTTGGACAAGAAACGTTTTGAATAGGAAGGAGGGGGAAGTTCGGCACAAAGTGGCTGGAAACAAAATGGGAACCAAAGGGAAGCCTTTGGGCCTTTTCATTGATTTATACTGCGCCCTTTTCTGATACTGGGTCGACTGGAGGCAGAAAAAGAGATAGAAACGGGTCTTCGCAGATAGTTCCCTTGGTAACAATGGAATAAACATTAGAAGAAAGTAAACAACTCCTTTTGACTCCAGTACCCAAGAGACAGATAAAATTCAAAACAGCCAAGCATTCTCTAAATCATTTCGGACTCGTCTCACCATTTTGCAGGGCCCTGTTCCTGGGAAAATCAACTGCCCAGGGGTCTCCATAGTTTCTTCAAGTTCCTACTGTCTAAGCTCTTGTCAATAGCAGGGGAAATTGCTTTTAATTTCTTGGTGCCCCGTTCTGAGATAACATATTTAGGAAGAGGTAATCTGGGCTTAGCTCTTTTAGGAAGCCACGCTTAAAGGGGAAAAGTTACTATTTTATTCTCTTTGCATCTTTCCCTTTTTTCCTGGCTGGGTTAATATTATTTCCCTTTGAAGGAACATTACTGGTTTTTTAAAATAACTTTTACTATTTTAAACCATATAGAATATAGAGAATACAGCATGTAGTTAAGAAATAGAATAGAATATAGAGACAATAAGTTAAATAAGACAGATCTGGAAAATTAGAATGCTTTTTAAGTGGTAAGTAAAGAATTTGGGACAAAAGCCTTTAAGTAATAATAGTATTGTTATTAAGTACAAGCAAACATCAAAAAAGCAATGAGAAATGTACAGTTATTTGTAATGGATGTAAATAATTTTTAATAGTTAAGTTCATCCATTACAAATAATGTTACATTTATCATTACTTTTTTTATGGTTTTTCTACTTTTTGTCTGTGTTAGTGAGTTTAAACTTATAGATTAGATTAAGTTTTCAATGAGTTTAAAAAAAAAACGTAAAAAAATTTTGGTTTCCCCTTGAAAGAGGTTTTTTTTAAAGGGGGGGGGGAAAAAGGGGGGGGAAAAAAGCATGCATTGCCTTTTAAAACCCTTACCAAACGGTTTCTCCGGATAACGGAGGGAGAGAAGGGCGGGGAGAATTTTAGGCCCAGCAGCCGGACAAAAGACCCCAAAAGGAGAAAAACAAGTGAGAATTGACCTTTAGATTTAGTGGGCACTTGTAGTAACGGACCTTGAATCACCCTTAAAAGGTTAAACCCCTTGGATACTTTGCCATTGTTGTTTTGCCCTTTACTGAAGCCAAATTTACCTCGCCTCTTGCCCATCTACCTGAAGGAACATAAATTAGAAACAGGCCATAAGAGCATACCTTTGATCCCATTTTCATTTTTCATTCCCCTTTATTAAAAATTTTCTAAAATGCTTGCCTTTCCGAAGTGGGCCATTCCCCAGGGTTATTCTTTTTATTTTTTCGCTTGCCTTTTCCTGGTCATATTTTTCCTTTAGGAACTGTCTCTTTTTCCAATAACAAAAACATTAAATGATGGAATTCCCTTGTCCTGAAATAAAAGCTATTTGTCTTAATTGTTCTAATGCAGTCTTGAATATGTTCTTTGAAGGTTTTTTTAAAATTTGAAGATTCATTAATAAAAAAAAAAATTTTCATTAGTACAGTAAATCATTTGAATGATTTATTTGGGGCCTGAGTAAGGGGAAAAATTTAAAAACAAATTACCCCATTTATAACTGTTAAACCCATTACTTTTTTGTTTTTACATTTTCTTGTTATTGTTTAACGATAATTTGATTTTCACCATTATTAAATAATAAGTGCAACTTAATTTAATGTACCTTTAGTCATTTGCAGGCTGTGGCTCAAAGTCATTAGTTGCCTTTTAAAAGATTTTTTCAACTGGTTTTATGTTTAAAAAAGATTTAGACTTTTTGGGTCTTGCGTTATTTAAATGAAAAACTTTATTGATAACTTTTGCTATTCCCTTAACCGCCCTTCACGAGTCGGTCTTTGGTTTCAGAAACGAGCCCCTCCAGGCGCCGGCGTCTAAATCCTATATCATATACATAATAATGGACCATCTCAAGGTTTCTGAGTACCACTATTTTTATAAATATATATTAACTTCTTTTAAATTTAAAATGTATTAAATTTTTCTAATAGTAATACCTAATTTAATAAAGGATTTAATCCAGCAACCCTATTCATCAAAACACCCTGTAAATTTCCTCTTCTGCTCTGTTCCTCAGGAGGCATTAAAAACTTGCTATTTATTAATATTCAGTTCCCATCCATGCTCCATGGCAACCAAAAAGCAGAACGAATGTTACCTTTTGAGATGGGATGAAAAGCCCCCCCTTTTTTTTTAATTTTTTTTGTTTTTTTTTTTTTTTATGAATTTTTTTTTTTAAATTTTTTTAAATTTTTTTTTAAAAAAAAAAATATTGAGGGTTTAATGATAAGGGATTAGGTTAGTGTTTAAAATTTAAAGGGTTTACATATGTAACTGTTTGAAACCAAGCATAGCATTTTTGTTATTAATCTTCCTTCTTTTTTTTCTAGGTTTTTTTTTTCACAAATCTTCCAATATAAGGCTTGAATTTAAGTTGTATCTTTGGGTGTTTTCAAAAGGGGCTCCTGGGCTCCAGTGTTGCTTTAATTCAGACTATTTTTAATTATCCTTATGCCCTATAAAATATTTTACATTTATTGTATTTGATATAATTTTTAAATAAAATTTCTAAGGAATTGGGTGGATTCATAACTCATTATTAATTTTGGTTCCTTTTGTACTAATATTAAACCACCAGACCATCTTAATTTACCAGCAAGCTTAATACTTCTAGATGTTCAGACCTTCTGGGAAACGGGTTGGGAACTGACTTTTTTGAAAGACCCCAATTAAAGTCTCTCATCTAACCAAAAAACCTTAAAGACGAATTTGGAACACTCCTATCGAAGGATGAAAAGGGCATGAAAAGAATGGCAGTTTTTCAATTTTTCATTCCCTAATATGGTCCATTTCCCTTTTCTCATTTTCTTGTTCCTGAAGATTGTTTTTTCTTTTTTAATGTCTCCTTGAATCCATTCGCCAATCCACTCCCCAGAGGGTTTGTCCCTCTAGGGGTCTCAAATCCCCCCTGCTTTTTCCCCTCGACTTCAGTTTCCCCCTTTCCTTCCTTATGCAAAAGGTAAGCAGGTTAAAAACCAATTAATGCCAGTTATAACACCACTTTTTCCCCAAATTAAATATATAATAATATTAATGTAAATAAGGTCATATTATTGTGTCTAGTTTTATAAAAAATCAAACCCTTAGGATGTTTTAGAAACGCAGTACTCCTTGCCAGCTGAAACACAGCCATCAATAGACAGATTCAAATTTTTCTACCAGCCCTTGCAGTCCCAAATTTAAAAAATTCTTAATTGAAAAACTTGGCAGTTTTATGGAATAAGTCCTTTTCAAAAAAACCATCATTTTTCCTTCGGGCCTATTTGGGGAAAACCGATAGAATATAAACAAAATTTTAAATATTCAAATTATTTAGACTAGATTTTAAATCATGAAAGCAAAGAAGAAGCCTAAAAGAAGATAGACATTTACTAACCAGGACAAAACTTTCAGGCATAACTACGTATTCCATTAGACTATTGCTCGTCATCCAGATATCAGGAATTTTCTCATTTGTCACAGATACTTGTCCTTTGATAGATTTGAAACTTCCAGAGGGTTAAATACTGATTTCTTCAATTCTTCCTGTTATATAATGTCCCCTTCCTGAATGCAATACGGAATTAATTAAATTCAATTATCATATGCTTGTTCAACTGAGATATTTTCTTTTGCGCAATTGGTTTTATATGACTACCAATAAAATGTTGTGGTTCTTATTTTTTTACCTTTATTTTTAAACAAAAAAAAAAATTTTTCCCCCCCTTTAAGGGAATTTTTAAAACCCATTTTTTTAAAAAAAATTTTTTAAGCCCCCTTAAAAATTATGTTCTTTTAATTTTTTTAAAAAGAACAATAACCCAAATATATATTTAAAACCTACTTGTTTCTTCCTTTCCGCATGAACAACAGCTCAAAGGTCGGGGCATTTCTTTCCCCCCTTTTTTAAACAATTTATAAAAAATCTTAATTGCAAATTAAACTGCTTTTTTTAATAACAAAAAGCTTGCAAAACCCATTTTTGGGCCCTGGGGAAAAATCCTTGGCTTACCCAATTCTTTTTCATTATAATAATAAAAGGATTTATTTCACAAGGGGAAGCTTTAAAAAGTTAGAGGTAAAGGGCTGCGAAAGCCTTTAAGACAAAAAAAAAAACTTTTTTGGGTTTTAGGTTAACTTTTTTAAGAATTTTTCATTAACCCCGTTCTGGAAGGGCTTTCATTTGCCAAATTTTTTTTCTCAAGGTTTGCAAACTTCTTTTACCCTTTAAAATAGTTGATTTTCTTCTAGCTTCTTATTAACTTTTTTAAAAATAAATGCTGAAAACCCTACTCTTAAATTTTATTCTTTTAATTTGGATTTTTTTTAAGCATTTTTTCTAAATTATTACTAAAGTATAAGTTATTTTCATTTAAATAGGAATTTCTCCTTTTTTTCTTTTCATTATAAAAAATTAATTTTTCCCCCTTTCTAAAATTTTTTTCCCATCCTTACCAATTTAAAAACTTCCTTTCCCCCTCTCATGGGACAAGATAGCCTTTGGAATTTGGAAAAGCCCCAGAAGGGGGGGCTTTTCTGCTGTTTTGAGCCGGGGCCCCAAGGGGCAAAAGGGTTCCCCTGGCCCAGGAAAACATGGTCGGGTCCCGCCTAATTTTTCCCCCAGGCTTGGTGGTCCCCCCTTTTTTAACGGGCTGGAGTCTTCAAAGTGCTTTTTTCCTGCTGGCCCTTAAGAGTGCCCCTTCCTTTAAAATTTTTTTCCCCTTTTTATCCCCCGGGGCGGCAGCCCGCTTAAATCCAGGGCAGGGGGAAAAAAATTCCTTATTTTCCCAAAATTTTCCGGGGCCTAAACCGGGCAACATAGCCTGCCCAATCCCTCCCCCCCCCACAGACTCCCCCTTTATTCCCCGTCCTATCCCCAGACCCGGGCTCCCTCAACCAAGTTTTTAAAAATCTCCACCTTTCACCCAGGAAAAAAAGCCAGGTGACAGGAATTTTTGGTTACCAAAGGGAACCTTTTACCCCCCCCCCCTCCCCTTTCCCAGGCAATGCCCAGAGTGGAAGGAAAACCACTTAACGG
>CAOLHI010006711.1:0-11744 GCA_948474755.1 Ctenosaura bakeri
GGCTTGTTAAAATCAATGGGAAATTATATAATTGCTGAAAGGACAGTGTCTTTTATCTGGGTTTCTACATTTGAAGAGAGCCAGAGTGGTATAGGGGTCTGAGTGTTGGACTAGTTGGACTATGAGCCTGGAAACCAGGGTTCAGTTCCCTGCTCTGCCATGGAAACCCACTGGGTGACCTGGAGTACATCACACTGGTTCAGTCCCAGAAAACACTCTCATAGGTTCCCCTTAGAGTTGCCGTCAGTCAGAAACTACTTGAAGGCACACACAAAAAATATACTTTAATCCTGTATACTTCTATTAGCATTTGCTCATTTGCCTGTGTACATTAACTCAGGAGATCTCATGTAAAGTTTTTTGCCCAGTACTTAGGCTAAACTGTAGAGGAATTATCTAGTATCTTCAAATGAAATTAACAGGCACAATTTGTTCAAGAAGTTTCTTCAGAATGTTTTTAAATAACGTCAACATGGACTCGTTCCTCTAACCAGTGCCTTCTTTTTTTACAAACTATGCTTAATAGTGTTATTGCTTTCTGTGATGTCAACAGTAGCATACTTATAAAAGAAGACAGCAGTTGATAATTTCTTATTTTGCAAACCAGAGACTTCCATGCCAACAAAAAAGGTCAGTCATAATTAAATACAACGCATGTAATACGGGCAATGCCAACTCAGTTCTGTGGCTCTCTGCACTTTAGCTCAGAAAAGTTGTCTAGCACTAAGGGCTGTTTGACAGATCACACAGTGCAAACAGGAGAGAGGAAAAGATGGCCACAGGCAGCGTCTCAGCGTTTCAGTGAGCTCTTGACTTTTTCCGATTTTAATTATTTTTAAAAGGGCTTGTCAGTTGTAGGAGTTTCCTGGTTAAACTTTAGTGTATCCAAGCTTAATTGGAAACAGATAGCTGGAGTCAAGCCTCGGATAACTATAAATAACAATAAATAACGACTGCAACAAGGCAGGAATGGGAAAAAGGCTAAAGAGGAAGAGAAAGAGCCCAAAAGCAAAAAAGGAGTTGTTTAAAATGGGGAGTGAGTCTGAGAAGTTACAGAGAGAGAGTTCAGAGCCTAACGAAATTGTAGAGGCGGCAGTTACTCTTAGACAACAAAGGCTAGAGGAGTTTTTCCAGTGTGAAGATCCAAAAAACAAGACCTCTTCCCTTTTGTACTCCTCACCTATACATTCAAACCTTGTGGATAAATCCTATGCCTCGTCTGAATGGGAAGCAGATGATTTTTCCTATTCTGTTGAAGAAGGCTCCTCAGAGATTAAAGGGGAGAATACCTTTCCAACCTCAAGTAAGTCAATTGCGGACTTGGAACTGGTGGCTAAGAATTGCCTTTTAACAGCCAAAACAGTTATTGCAATTTTTGAAAAACTACTAGATATCAATCGAAAAATAGAGGAACTTAAGGACATAATGGGTAAGCATGTAATAAAACTCTCTGTGGAGCCAACCTCTGATGTTGCTGAATATCCCCAGCCCACACATGTGGTACGAGATATCACATGCAAGAAAAATAACAGGGACGAATTAACACTACAGCGGCATAGGATTCTACTCCAGGTTGCAATCAACCCTCTTAATGAGGGGAAATGACTCAACAAACGAGTAGTACTCTATTCACTCTCACAACTCCTCCAACGAAGGATATATTCTAGTGAGATAACAGGAATCTCCAGGCTCCCCAGATGGCATGGCTTTGAAAGAATAATATTGACATGTAAGCATTTTGCCCTTCCTGCATTGATTTTGGAAAGTAGGGAATTGCTAAGGAGATTCTCAATTATACCTACCGGTACTCGTGTTTTTCACAATAATATTGTACAACCGCTGTTAAGCTATAGGAAGAGATTTAAACACGTACAGGAGGTTGATATAAACATTGAAGATCATGAGCCTAGTAAGCAATCTTTGATACAGCAGACTACCCCAGCAACCCAAAGACCAAGAGAAGATTTACACCGGAGAAATAACATTAATGATTTAATCATCAGGAAAATGCAAATAAGAGATGATCCCATGGAGGACGAGGAAGACCTTATCAAGGTGTTTGGTACTCTCTCCACTGAGGAACAACAAACCATATTGTGCAAACTAGAGGCAGTTAAAACTGTGCTGCAGTCAGTATCTACTGCTGCAGTGTCTATTAACTACCTATTATCATCCAGCTGTCCTTCTGGTGGGCCACCAACATTTACAACTCCTGAATCCTCAAATCCAATAAAGAGGAAAAAAAGAAGAAGGTGCTCTAGTTCGAAGAGTCCAACTACATTTTTACCTAGCCAGCCGGTTAGAGATCTAATTGATCTGACCACAGTGATAGGAGATGAGAGTGATGCTTCACAAAAAATAGAGACAGTAGGACAACAGTCTCTACATGACCCCTTAATTAAGTTAAAGGATATTCAGACACCTGCTTGAAGCTACCATAGTTCAGTAACAGGCAATGCAGGTGCCATGAGCCAACAAGAACTGCCTGCATTAGCCCCCATGATGGATGAAGCTGAATGACATTCAACAAATGCTGTCTCCCTGGCTTTTACTACCTGGAATATTGCAGGAAGGAAATTTAGAAGTAGAGATCCCTCGTTCTCGGCTTATATAACTAGGTATCATATAATTTTTATCCAGGAGACATGGGCTGCGGAACATTTGTTCATGGAAGGGTATAAGACAATTATGTTAGATGCTGTACCGGGCACAGGACGTGGGAGGCTCTGTGGGGGGTTAGGTATATTGATATCTACCTTATTACAGGTACAAGTAACTAGATTACCTTCATTAGACCAATATACACTGGCAGTTTTGCTTCAATTCAACAAGACCCAACTTGTACTGATCAATGTGTATATTCCACCTTTATATGTTCGTGCACAGATAAAACATGTATGGGATAAATTGAACATATATGTGGAAAACATATTGGCAGCGTATCCTGTAGCGCATACCATAGTGGGTGGTGATTTTAATGCAAGAATTGGAGCAGATGATAGATCGCTCTTTGCTAAATTTCGTTGCCAACACTTACCCCCTGTAACTATACCCCCCTTCTGTGCTGCCAGTCTAAAGGCACATATAGTGATTATAGAGGATTGTGCTTAATGCAAACTTTTTCCAAATTGAACTTGGTGATTCTGAATGGGTCTACAAGTGATGATTATTCAGCTGAGTACACTCACTGGACTGGTCTTAAGCCCTCCCTTTTAGACTATGTTGGCATCTCAATGAGTTTAATACCGGTGCGGTAGAAACTACAATTCATGTACTCCTATATTGTCAGTTCTACCGAGACATTCGTCAAGAACAGATTATTCCTCTATTAACCCAATTCCCAGGACATTCTGATGGTTTCTATCTATGCCATCTGCTGGATAATCAGGAGCAAACTGTTATACTCAAAGTAGCAAAGTTTTTGTATATGATGTGTAAGATACGTTCTCAAATGGTTAATAATAGCAATAGTGGCTGATGCGAGCAATTTAAATTTTGCTATTTGTTTTTGTTAGTTTTTATGTATTTATTCTGTATTTATTATTGTTTTATAGGTCAATGACCGAATAAAGTGTCTGTCCGTCTGTCTGTCCATATTGACCAGAGTTGGAGAATGTTACTTGCAGAGAGGACCTACAACTCCAAGAATTCCCCCCAGGCAATAGGATCACGATTGTCTGGGAGCCAAAGAGCCCTCCAACCAGAGAGGAATCATAGATGTGTACATTTTTCTTGGCTTGAAAAGTAACAAAAAGGTGAGTTTGAATAAAGGAGACAACTGCTTGATATTTTCATTCTTGGACGTTTCTAGTCTCTGAGATGACCTTGCAACTTTTTTTTCCTACTTGTGGAGGGAAAAGATGGAGGGGGAAAGAGATCAGTACTAATACTTTCCCCTCTGTGTGCAGAAAAGTCATGAGAGCAATTCTAGAAGGTAAAATGGCTAGAGGGATAAGGCCTAAACATCCTTTCTTTCAGGTGACACACAAAGCAGGATCTAGTGATCTCTCTGCTGTGGGATAGATTACTCAGATCTGGAATTAATCGGTCTCTCCCTGGGAGACATACAGAAAATCAGCCCTCCCACCTGACCCTGGGAGCAGGAAAAGTTTGAATAAACTGATCATTCCTTTCCTTCTGCTTCCTCTAGCGTATTGTCATCCTCCATCTGGATGATGGTTACATCAGAATCATGGCAAAGTTTCTTAAAAAATATTAATTAGAAACTCTGGACAGAGAGGATTGGTGTGGCAGTCCAGCAACATCTTCGAAAGCCACATATGATACTCCGAATCCTCACCATCCACCATCACCTCTCTTTAGCTTGGGTTGAATCACTAGGGTATCAGAAAGCCAGTCACAAGGATCCATTCTCTACTGCTGTGATCATGTTTCATATTTGCCTTTATTTCCTGGTTGCAAGCTGCCTTTCCAGCTGCTGCAGGGAGAAAGAGCAGTACACTTTTAACATTCTGACCTAGGCAAGGCCTTTGAGGTCACCATGACACTTAGTCAACAATGATCTGAGTTCCAACTGACCTCCCTTCAGCTGCTGCTCTCATTCTAATAGCGCTTGGCAGTTGGGCAGGAGTTGGGAGAGATGGCTCTTTTTGAAATCTTTCCCTGTTTGTTTAGTCTGCATTTGGTCTGAAATCAGATAGCTGCTTATGTTCACCACTGGTGTCTATCTATGTGCTTCCTGATCTATCCGTAGGGCTAACTGGGAATACGTTTCAGTTTGAACGGCTAATTTAGGTAGAGATGTAAGGCAGAGAGACTGCTGTGTTTCTTCTCTTTGTCTTCTTTTCTGCAGGCAAAGGGATCTGTCACAAAGGTACCATCTGTAAGTATCTTTGACTCTTGGCTTCTTGGAGGTTGCAGCGATTAAGCAGGTTAGAAACCAGAAAAGGTTGTCAATTTTCACCAGTTGAGTTTCTAGTCAGTTTAGCCTAAAATCAGATTTCTTTCCTATCCCAGTTATGAGCAGCACAGGGTTACTAACTTGTAGAAAGTTGGGCTGTGTTCTCTTGGATTGTGTTCCCTCATGTAGGCAAAGCCATCGACCAGGTAAGAAACCATTAATAATAATGTTTGTATGGGAGACTTTCTTCATAAAGGATCGTTCAGTGCGTTTTGGGGAAATAATATTTGTTCAGATGAAGAAACAGAGTTAGCTGGGCCAGGTTAGATATGCCTCCAAGCTATTAGACTGGGGTGAAGGTTAGAGACATTTCCTTGGGGTAAAGGATAGAGAACCATGAGTTACAAAAGGCACCCCTGAGAATCTTCCCTGACTTTTCTTAGCAGGTCTGTGGAGTAGGTGAATATTTTCCATGTGACTGTTTTCTTTCACTATATAGGCAAAAACATTTCCCAGGTAAGTGATGAAAACTAACCATCTCTTCTTGCAGGTTTTCAGCCTAAAAGGTAAGTGAACGTCTTCTGGGGAATTTAGGCCTAAATCCAACGGGTGGCCCAAGGAGAGAAAACCCAGTCAGTCCAGGAGAACTTGTCACAAGAACAGTTTTGCAAGTTTGATTCGTTCCCGGGGTCTGCTCTGGTTGGGACTAAGAATCTTTGGATTTAGGCCTCATTGAGTTCTTCCTCCACACAAACGCACATCCACGCACACATCCCTTGCCCCCTCCCTCACAAATACCCATTCCCCCTCCAACCCCATACCACACGTACCCCTCCCCTTAACACACCACCTCCCATCCCATTTCCTATTCACACAGCCATTCCCATATGCGTAAGAAGACACAACGAAAACAATAACACGCCCACTACTCAGACTGGAGGAACAAACATTTCTGCCATTCGTTCACACACCGTTCCGCCAAGTACTACACTCACACATCACACACACAAACAGGCCACACACACACACACGGTATAACACATACGCACTAAGGAACGCTCTCCACCACTCACCCATACTCTGATCCCATCAGACACAGAACACATTGACATAGCACATAATCTCACTCACATGCGCACAGACACATAACCCACTGACACCACAAAAGCACACATCTCTGGCCATCACTCACACACTTTTCTCCCACATAACCACCTGCATATACAACAGGCATCCTTCAGACAAAAACGCACTGCACTCTCACAACATGCCCACATATTTCCATTAATCGCTTACACACCCTTCTCACCTATAACATAGAGGCACGATTGCACACTGACACCACATGCACGTTTCCACCATTCACACACAAACACACACAACCTATACACTCAAACTATAGCTACCATTCACACAAAAACATAGATTGCACATTCACACCACACACACACACATTTCCCCCATTAACTCACACACACTTCCTCCATATTCCACACATATATTTCACACTCATAATGCAAACACACACATCTCCACCATTTACTCACACATGCTTCTCCCACACACCACACACAGAACACGTATACCAAGAAACACACATATTCACACCGCTCACAGAAAACACATATCACAGTCTCATGCCCCATACACACCTCATTCACTTACACACCCTTCCCACATATAAAACACCACAGACACATACTGCTTCTCGCATATACCACATATACATACACAAAAAACATTGATCACTTACACCACAAATACACATATTTGTGCCAATCACATCTCCCCCATTTACTCATACATGCTTCTCCTACATTACACACACACACACACACAAACACACACTACATGCTTACACCACAAACACATATATTTGCACCACTCATACGTAAACACACATCACACTCTCATAGCCCATACACAGATAGTTTTCTCACTTTCACTTACACACTCTTCTCCTGCATACGCTCTCAGACACATATTGGACACTCACAACACAAATACACACATCACTACCATTTAGTCACATATGCTTCTCCCACGTTCCAAACGCGCGCACGCACACACACACACAGCACTGCACAATATTTGCACCACTCACACACAAACTCACATCACCCTGTCATACCACATACACACGCACTTTCCCCATTCACTCACACACTCTTCAACTACATATCAAACACACACATATTGCACACTGAACTGCACACTGACCAACACACACACATTCCCAACATTTACTCAAAAATGTTTTTCTCACACAGACACATTGCATGCTTGCACCACAACCTCACATATTTGTACCACTCACACACAAACACACATCACACTTGCCCATCACATACACACTCACTTTTCACCTTTTCACTCACACACCCTTCTCCCACATTCCACTCTACATATATTGCACACTCACAACACACATTTCTTCCATTTCTTCTTCGTGGTCTCTGTGCCTCGCACATTAGGAGCTTTCACCCTTGTGCGGTAGCATTCGGAAGATTCTAGAGCTTAGTACCTTGGCGGGAACCCCTCCCCCATGCCAATACTGCGCATGCTCCTTCTGCCGAGCAACGGTCACTCCTCAGTTCTTTCTCGTCCGCCGTTGCGAACGGAAGGTTCTTGGCTAGTCTCTTGCGGTTTTTCTTCTGGCTTGGCATTTTCGGACTTGGATTTGTTCTTTGACTTTGTCTTTCGGGTTTCGGGCCTCGGATTTGGTATTTGGATATTTCCTTCCCCCTTTTTTCGTCGCTTCTTCATCTTCTTCAAAACTCCTCACTCTTTCTCCTCTTCTTTCTATGTCTGCACTTTTCAAGAAATGCGTGTCGTAAATTATCATTACTCAGGGCGGATAGCCGCTGTAAAGATGAGTGTCCTCCCAAAAATTTTATTTATATTCCAGAATTTGCCGATACTGAAGGACGAAAAAATTCTTGAAGACTGGAGGAAGAAAGTTATTAACTTTTTATGGCAAGGGAAGAAGCCCAGAATTAAGGAAATGGTTTTGATTGATAGCAAAGATAGAGGTGGTTTAGGTTTACCTAGTTTTAAACTTTATTACAGATCATGTGCTTTGAAATGGGTCACGGATTGGATTAACTTGGGGAATAAAAGATTATTAATATTGGAAGGTGTCTTTAATAAATTTGGATGGCACGGGTATCTCTGGTACCAGAAAGCTTCAGAAGATAAGGAGTTTTCTAGGCATATAATTAGGCGGAGTCTATTGAGGGTTTGAAACAGTTATAAGAAAATATTTTACTTCAAAAAGCCAAGATGGGTTTCTTTGCAGGAAGCTTTCTTTAAGGATTCATTTATTAGTAATGGCGACTGCTTGTCATATGAAGATATTTTGTATAGGTGTCAAGGTAGAGATGAATTGAAGTCACTAGGGGAGTTGAAGGACTTGGGTTTTCATGGTAATTGGTTCCACCACAGAATTATTTATGAATTATTTAAAAAAATGAGATGGAGAGGGAATTCAGGACAAGAATTTGGTTAATAAGGAATTAGATATAAGAAATTTAATTGGTGAAGGTCACATTATGGGTAAAATTTATCAAATATTGTTAAAATTAGAGACCGAACAGATAATAGTTAAGGATCACATGATTAAATGGGCAAGTGATTTTGGGTACTCTATTGATTTGGAAGAATGGAGGAAAGCGTGGAATATTAATATAAAGTTTACTAGAAGTGCCAATCTGAGAGAAAATTTTTATAAAATGTTGTATCGCTGGTATATCACTCCACAAAAAATTGTTAAGATATATAATAATTGTTCTAATAGGTGTTGGAAATGTAAAAAAGAATTAGGAACATTATATCATATTTGGTGGGAATGTCAGACGTGCAAAGGAGTATTGGAACCAAATACACTCCGCAATTAAGGGTTTATTACAGGTGGATGTTAAACTTAGCCCAAAACTATTTCTTTTGAATATGTTAGTGGATAGTAATATAAATATTCAAAAATGTCATAATAGAATTTTGTTATATATGGTGACGGCCGCTAGAATGTTGTACGCTCAATATTGGAAGAGGCAAGAAATTCCGACTTTAGACCAGTGGATATGGAAGTTATATGAAATGTATCAGATGGATGTATTAACTGCTCTGCTCGACATAAGGATTGATAAAGATAAAGTACAAAATGATTGGTCCATGGTGACTCAAACGTGGTTTAGGCAATGGAATGGGGTTTATATAGGATGAGAATATTTCCATGAGTTTTATTGTGATACATAAGAAGATACATTTGTTATTCATGTAATCTGGCTTTATCTTTCCTTTTGTATACTGTATGCTGATTCTTTTTTTTTTGTTCTTCTTTCTTTTTTTGCTATGTAATAATATTCAATAAATAAAGTTAAAAAGGAAAAAAAAGAAATGCGTGTCGTGTGGGCGGAAGGTCGCTCTCTCCGATAAGCATTTGGAGTGTCTCTTTTGTTTGGGCGAGACCCACAACACCAGGTCTTTCCCAATTTGCCTTGAGTTTGCTTCCCAAACCTTCAGAAACCGATCGTCATGACTGAAGTTTTATTGTTGGGAGCAGTCGTTGAAGGCGAGGGAAGAGACTCCACGTGCTGTGACGTCGGAGACACCGAGGGTGACAGTATCATCGATGGCATTGGCGGCCGCCTTGCTGTCCACTCCGTCAGTATCGGGCTAGGTACCAACGTCGTGGAAGCCCATTTCTGTGTTCCCGAGGATCCCAAGGTTGGAGGCGGTGGCTAAGACATCAAAAGGGACCCCCGCGGCTGCGATGGCCTCCGACCCATCTAGTCCTCTGATTGCGGTACAAAGGGAATGCCCCGCCCCTGAAAGCGGGAAGGAGAAGGAGAAAGAGAAGAAGAAGAAGAGGAAGAAGAAGCATGGCTCCCCACCTCGGGAGACTCGTCCTCCGGCTCCTTCGCCAACTCGGCTCCCGAAAGATCAAGGGGAGCTTCTGGAACCTGATGAAGTGGTCGAGCTGTCTGACGAGTAGCAATTCGTGGAGGATCTGTCCTCAGAGGACCAGCCGATCTCACCCTTGGAGGGGCCACCTGTCTTGATGGCGGTGGAGCCCTCGTCGAATCACCGCAGGACGGTGGACCGACGAGAGGAGGTGATGGCACACCATCGGTCCTCGCCCAGGCAGCACTTGGCCTTGGGCAGAAGCTAATCCCATTCCCCAGAGCGAAGAGTCAGGCCACCATCACCGCGGCGCCGAGAGGTGTGTGATGATCCACACCCCCACCTCTCTTCCGACTCGCACTAAACCTCAGCTTCCCACATTACCAGGTGTGCTTGCGAGTCCGAGTGGAGAGAACATGTGGCACCGTACTGCTCCCGGTAACCTACACAGTCTCCTAATGTGTGAGGCACAGAGACCATGAAGAAGAAGAACAGGTTGCTTACCTGTAACTGTAGTTCTTCGAGTGGTCATCTGTGCCCTCACACATACCCACCCTTCCATCCCCTCTTTTTCAGGTCCCTGTATTTTCTCCGGCAGACTACAGAACTGAGGAGAGACCGTTGCTCGGCGGGAGGAGCATGTGGAGTACCGGCATGGGGGAGGGGTTCCCGCCAAGCTACTAAGTTCTAGAATCTTCCGAACGCTACCGCGCATGCGCAAAAGCTCCTGATATGTGAGGGCACAGATGACCACTCGAAGAACTACAGTTACAGGTAAGCAACCTGTTCCTACTCACACATGCTTCTCCCACATACCCCCACAGACACATTGCATGCTTACACTACAAACACACATAGTCGCACCACTAGCACACACACAACACACTCTTGCACCACATATACATGAACTTTCCCCCATTCACTCACACACCCTTCCCCCACATACGACACACAAACATTGCACACACACAACTTCACCATTTACCCATAAACACATCTCCCACAAACCACACACACACATACTGCACACCTACTCCACAAATACACATATTTGCACCACTCACCTACAAAGACACATCGCACTCGCACATCAGGTGCACATACATTTTTACCACACACACACGTATTGCACACTCGAAACACAAATGCACACATCACCATTTTTTCACACATGCTTCTCCCACATACCTCACACACACATTGCACACTTACATCACAAACACACGTATTTGCACCACATAAACACAAACACACATACCTTCTCATACCACATAAGAACACACATACCTTCTCATACCACATAAGAACACACTTTCTCCCCATTCACTCACATACTTTCCCCCTATATACTATATGGACACATTGCACATATGTTGTACACACAAACCACCAGCATACATTTTCACCATTCACCCATCACACACTCATACACACATTTACACTATTCACTCATAAATTCTTGGTAGATCACAAGCTGAACATGAGTCAGCAGTGTGCTGAGGCAGCCAAAAAAGCCAATACGGTTCTTGGGTGTATCAATCAGAGTATGGTGTCTAGATCAAGGGAGGTAGTGATACCACTCTATTCTGCATTGGTTCGGCCTCATTTGGAATATTGTGTCCAGTTCGGGGCACCTGAATTCAAGAAGGATATCGACAAGCTGGAACACGTCCAGAGGAGGGTGACCAAAATGGTGAAGGGTCTGAAAGCCATGCTCGACTAGGAAAAGCTTAGGAAGCTGGGTATGTTTAGTCTGCAGAAGAGAAGGTTAAGAGGGGACATGATAGCCATGTTTAAATATTTCAAGGGATGTCATGTCGAGGAAGGAAAGGGCTTGTTTTCTGCTGTTCCAGAGACTAGGACAGGAGCAATGGATAAGGAGCTGTAGGAAAGGAGATTCCACTGGAACCTCAGGAAGAATTTCCTGACGGTCAGAGCTGTCCAGCAGTGGAATCTGCTGCCTCATAGTGTGGTAGAGTCT
>CAOLHI010006712.1:0-64712 GCA_948474755.1 Ctenosaura bakeri
AAGTGACCTCTTGAGTGGAGATGCTATGGGATTTTGGCGAAAGAAAGACAAATCAACCACAGTCATTGGATAATGACAGAGCAAGTGTAATCATCACCTCAGAGCTGCCTATTCCTTTGCGCTGCGTGCAAACAGGCAGAGGAGGAGAAAACATGTTGACAAAAGTCCAGTCCAGGCTTTCTGGTGTTTTACTATGAGCCATTGGCCAGCATCCTGTTAGTGCCTTACATGCATGTAAGTGCAGCTTCTTCATGTGTAACTTCTGCGTTGGACGTGTTGCACCCCAGTTTCAGTGCAAGGGTGTGTAGGGGAACATAATGTTGAAAGGAAAGTCTTTCCTGTGCCTGCAGGCGCCCCCTGTGGAACTCAGATAGTCTAGTTTCCCTATCCTGAGAGGAGCCAAGAGGAGAGGAGGGCAAAATGTGGCCTTGGAAGGGCATGAGGCTCCCATGGCTGTTTTTGTGGTCTTTGATTCTCTTTCTTTCCAAGAGTAAAAAATGAATTATCCCCTATCTACATTGTTCAACATCCCTCCTTCCGGAAAAAAAAAAAAAATAGCCTGTTTTCTCTTGGGGATGGGGCATTTTCAGCCGTCCTTTGGTCCCTAGGGTGTTCCAGGGGCATAAATATGGCCCCAAACCCTTTACAGTTACTCACCACAGGCCTAGAGTATATAGCGGGCACCCTTTTCTCATTTCTCTCTTCCCTTCCAGAGAGCAACACATGAAGGTGAACATATGTGACAAGAGTATAGGGGGAGTGTTATCCTGAGTGATAGATAAGCCTCTCAGTGACAGGTTGCTGGGCAATTAACTATGGCCACTCCAGAGGAAAGGCCAGCCCCTTTTACAGGGAAGGATGGGGTACAGCCCTGAATGAGAATGTATTTACAGCAGATACACTGCCATGGTTGAAAGAGAGAGAGAGTGTTCCAGAGTGTTCCATTTTCCCAAATCCGAGCAGCATAACTTACATTTATCAGAACAAAGTCCTCTGATTCCCCACCCAACCCAGTGCTGCTGTTCTTTTTCCTTGCTGTGGGTTATGCTGCAATAACCAATGGGGTGGAATAGATAAATGGGAAGCAACAGAAAAAAATAATCCAAAAAAAAATTAAGCAATTTGAAATTACAGTCAACAAATAATTTATTTAAACAAGATAAAACAAATTAAATAATTTATTGCTTTTTAAAAATAAACTAGGCCCAAAATTTTATAAAAAACTCTATCTTGACCTAAAACCAAAAAGAAAGCAATGTTGGTGCCAATTGGACCTCAACAGGGAGCGCATTCCACCAGTATGGTTCTTCGGTGGATAAGGCCCTCTTGTGTATTCTCTACCATAATATTCCCCTACTGATGGGACACAGAGAAGATTGTCTCCAGCAGATTTCAG
Source organism: Ctenosaura bakeri (assembly GCA_948474755.1). NCBI lineage: Eukaryota > Metazoa > Chordata > Lepidosauria > Squamata > Iguanidae > Ctenosaura > Ctenosaura bakeri. The sequence continues at coordinate 1,397 of CAOLHI010006712.1, forward strand.
TCTCCAGACCAGTCTATAGAGGAGGAGGCATTTCTTTCAGTGTCAAGATCCCAAGCCATTTAGATCTTTCAGTGTCTCCCCAGCTCCTTGAATTCAGTCTGCAAGTGAATTGTCAGCCAGTGCAATTTCTTTAGGACCAGTATTATTGGTTGTCTATATGGAAAGTACAGATCCCAAGCTTGTTGTATTCCTTTCTTTTCCCCTTAAATGCAACTCAAATCTTGTGCAAATATGCAGATTTCTGAGACAAATTGTGCTTGCTTTATTAGGTCCTTCAGCAAATAGAAGATGAATACATGTTTTAAGCCATTTTGGCTACCTTCTTGGAGAAAGGTAGGATATCAATGAAAACAAACAAACAACCAAATTTTGTTGAAAACCATACCTCTGATGACTTTTTTCCATTCCTGATTGGCACATATACAGAGCATATAATAAGACTTTCTTTAATCATCTCAGTGTGGTCACAAAGTGAGAAAAGAAATGTGCACACTGGCTTCCCCAACAGATTTCCTTCTGTTCAGGAGAGAAGTCAAAACAGAAGTTCAACCGATATTCACCTGAATATGAGGATCGATCTCCAGAAATCATTGCTGCCCAAAGGGAAGATTGCAAAATTAAGTGGCCAGGCCCCTGTGCCATAGAGGTATTGGGAGCAGATCCACCGTGAATGTAACCCCCCCACATTTGCAGCTCTCATGTGTTCTTCACATTGATTTTAATGGAGCTTTTGTGGAATCAAAAGTCAAAGAGGAATAAGCAGGGATCTTTGACCTGGATCATGTCCATAGCAATGGTGGCAATATTACTGCTATACAAAATATACACCCCCAGACACAGACAAACCCAAAATCAGTGAATGTCACAATATAAAAGAAGGGATGAGGAGCCAGCTATTTTTTCTCCTTTCTCATGACCTGCTCTCTTGTATTTAGATGAGGCCTCAGTACAATGATGTAGAATTTAGGAAGGAAGATGCACCCCAGTAATCCAGTGCTAGAAGCCAAGATGCAGAAGACCTGCACAGCTACCATGGATTTGCCTTTGGTGCTCAGGTAGGTGGGCACAAAGGACACCCACACACTACAAAAGATCAGCATGCTGAAGGTGATGAACTTGGCTTCATTGAACCTTCCAGGTAGCTTCCTGGCTAAAAAAGCCACAAGAAAAGAAATGGTGGCCAGAAACCCCAGGTAGCCAAGGGCAGAGTAAAACATGGTGACCGAGCCCTCATTGCACTGCAGGACGATTTGCCTGAACTGGGAATTCCTGTCTAGTTCAGGGATAGGGAGGGGAGATGCCAATCCAGACAAGAGAGATAACAAACTGAATAAGGGAGCCAAGAAAGACAGTGGCATTTGTCAGATTCTTCCCCAACCATTTCTGGATCCTGCTCCCTGGCTTTGTGGCCATGAAAGCCAGAACCACAGTTATTGTTTTGGCCAGAACAGAAGAGATGGCAACTGAGAAGATGATGTTAAAGGTAATCTGGTGGAGAAGACAGGTCACCTTTTGTGGTTGGCCAATGAAGAGGAACAAGGACAGAAAGGCAAGCAGGAGAGAGACAAGGAGGACATAGGTGAGGTTACGGTTATTGGCCTTGACTATTGGAGTGTCTCGATATTTAATGAAGATTCCTAAAACAAGACAGGTGGATAGGCACAAGAAAAGAGAAAAGGAAACCAAGGTAATCCCCAGAGGTTCTCCATACGACAGAAAGATTATAGTTTTATGGACACATTGGTCTCTATCATTGTTTGCATATTGATCTTCAGAACACTTGTGACAATGTTCTGCATCTGGAAAAAGGAGGAAAAAAATATGTAGCTCAAACTCTAAAAATATTTCATATCAATAACTCGTGCAATTTCCAGCTCTGCTCACATCTGTTAGTGAGCAGAGCTGGGACAGAGCACTCCCACCCCGGCCCTGTCTCTCTTTTCTTCCCCTTCCTCAAATCCTTTCCTTTGTGTTGCTGTTTCCTATCCTACGCCTATCTTTCATTTCACTTATACCAGCTTCTCCTGGTTTCTCCCTTCTTTCTTGCTCCTCTTTTCTTCCATCTTGACCTTTGTTCATGTTTCCCACATGCAAATTCTCCTCCCTTCCCTTATTAGCTCAAGGTTTCTCTCTCTCTCTCTCTCTCTTTCCCCTTCCCCTTTTTTGTCTCTTCCTATACTCTTTCCCCAAATCAAGCAGCCACATTTCCAAAATATGCAGGTTATTTACTTATTATGCATATTCTAGAAAGGGATCATTAAGGAGTTGACCAGGATGGATCGTGAGGAAAGATTAAAGCTCTCATCTCCTTTCGGAACCCTTTGCCTTACTAGCCGCAATCCATCCAGCCCACTTACTGAAAAGAGGAAGCCAGAAATAAGTCTGTAATATTCACAGGCTGCTATGTTCTTACCTAGACCATCAGGGGTCCTCCTGACTAATAGTCCACACAGCTTCGAAAAGTGAGCAACAGTTTGCTAACAGTTTTGTGCAAGGCAATTTCCCAACCCTCTGTGATTTGACTCCTTACTTTTGCCCTTTTACTCCTGAACCAGAAACATCTCTCATAGCTACCACATCTGGTCAGGAGCATAATAAAAAAGGAGGAAATATTTAAAACTGATTGCTATTGACCCTGAGTTGACCAAGAAATGATGCCTCTAAAGGTTGTGGGGACATATCCACAATGCTTTGGGTTCACCCTGGACAGATTTAGGTGTAAGATATGCCATTTTTAAAAAAAACTTTATTACCCTAAAATATACAAACGTATATACAAAAAGTATATAAACAAAAATACAAACACTTAACATCCCAATTAGCTTCAGCTGCTGGATCAAATTACAAATTTTGTTCCTAAAATCTCCTTTTAAATTCATATATTACCCATATTCTCCTTATCCAGCTACAACTATCCTCTTCGTACATATCAAATCTGATAAGCATTGAGGGCATTTCCACACCATATTATAATAGTGCTATGATTCCACTTTCAACATCCTATGATTCCTGGGGTTTGGAGTTTTGGGAGAAGCATTTAGAAATCTCAGCCAGAGAGCTCTTAGTAACTACAAACCCCTGAATTCCACAAGATTCTGAAAGCGGAATAACAGCACTATAACAGTGTCGTGCAGAAATGCCTTAATCTCCCCTTTTATTCTTTGACATGGTCTGTGAAAGGTCTCCAGATTCTAAAGATCCAATTAAATTTCTCTTCAAGAAAGTTGTGAGCTTATCCATTTCTGCTAAATCCATTAATTTACTTAACCATTTGCTCAATTTTGGTGATTCACTGTTTTTCCAATACACTAGGACCCCCATGTCCGGAGATTCATAACCCGCTGATTCAGTTATCTGCAGGTGTCTCACCACCACCATGATAGAGAAAGGTGAGGAGCACAGGATCACGCTCATCCCCGCCTCCTGCCCCTCGTCCCGGGCCCCATCCTGGTGCTGGCAGTCCGAGAGGGTGAGGAGCGCAGGATGACGCTCATTGCCACCTTCTGCCACTCACCCTGGGCCCTATTCCAGTGCTGGCTGCTGGGAGAGAAGTGAGGAGTGCAGTTGCATTCTTCAGCACCTCCTGCCTCTCACCCTAGGCCCCATCTCAGTGGTGTCCAGAAGGAAAACAGCGGGAATCACAGGATCACTCTCCTTAATGTTTTCCCACTTCGTGCCTCTGGCCCCAGGCCAATCGCAGTGGTGGTGGATGGCAGGAAAACAGCGGACATGATAAGATCCCATACTCCCTGCTGTTTTCCCACTGGCTGCCGCCTTGATCAGCTCAGGGCTGGCAGCGAGAGAGGGGATTTGTTAGGATCCCTGGATTTCAGAATCCGCGGGGGGGCGGGGCGGAACTTATCCTCCACAGATTTGGGGGTCCTAGTGTATTTTGCATATGTAATCCTATCTGCTGTTACTATATATCTTAATAAATTTCTATGCTGTCTTTCCTTAGCATCATTCCTATCTGTCATGCTTAAGAGAAATAATTCTGGTCTGAATGCTATTTTTATCTTTAGTATCTTCTGCATGTGTTTACACATTAGGACCAAAATTTCGTTGCCTTTCTACATTGCCTCCACATATGGCAATAGGAGCTGTCATGGTTATTATATTGCCCAAGATATGCCTTTTTGAAACTGGAAGTGAAGAAGAAATAGCTCCCACTCACTTCCTGCTGTTAAAAAGGCCTCACTTGGATGTAAAGTGCCCCAATGTTCCCTGGAGAACATTTCAGAACAAAATTTGATACTTTTGATGAGGGTGGGTCTTATGGGTGTGAGAGTTCAAGCTTTCTGGGGAGGTGTTATTGCAACCCCTACCTAGCCACAGTTGCCCCCCCCGCTACCTTACCTGTGTGAGTAGAAATGGTCCCTTCCACACATGAGGCACAATCATAGCAGCAAATAGGTTGCCCTTCTGGAACTGCCTTCCTGGATCCTGGTTGGCAGCTTGGTGTACAGACAGAAGATGGCCTTGTCTGAAAGACATGAAGAAAATCAGTGTTGTAAGACTTTGTGTTTTGCCCATTGAAATAGAATTTAAGCAAATTTAACTACATCTTTCTATGCTGAAGGACCTATGGTTCTGGAGATGAGGAATCTCTGGCCTTCCACATATTGATGAACGATGATTTCCACCATTCATTGTCAGTGCCCATTTTGGGTGGGTATGAGGGGAAATAGAATCTAGCAGCACCTGACTCTTTTCTAGGTTTTCTAGGATAAGGACTGGTAGAACAAGCCACCCTCTCTCTCTCTCTGTGTGTGTACTATGTTCCAAAGATGTATCACAGAGTGTAGGATTGGCCACATGTGACTGACAGGACTGGAATCCACTCTAATCCAAGATGGTCAATGACAACCCATGGGATGTGGTGACATGGTGGATGGAGAGAAGGCAAAGGAGAAGAAAAACAGTTAACTGAGGAGATGGCCAGATAAGAGGATGCTGGTAACCTTTTATAGCTTTTAGCTGTTTGAGAGGAGAGTGGGAGAAAGAGTCAGCTAGGGTTTGGGCCAGTTGGGAGTTGAAAGAGGTCTATGTGAGTTAAGGGAAACGTTTAGAAAGGATACAACTTGTAATTAAGTCTGTTGTTTTGTTGTTGTTGTTGTTGTTGTTGTTGTTGTTGTTGTTGTTATTTTATATCCTGCCTTTCTCCCAGTAATGGGACTCAAGACACCTAACATATTTAATACAAATTTAACCACAATACCAACACATTAATAAAATTATAAGTTTTAAGAAACAGAGTAAAAAATTTCTGAAGATAAAAACATTACACATTGAAAATATTAAAATGCATTAAAAGACTATCCAACTAGGAAAGAGATCCAGTCTTTTAATGTTTTGTGTTTAAAGCAAAGTGAAGGAAGGACATTTTGAGCGAGATCACTACCTGACCTTGCTCTTTCAGTGGACCTACTCAGTCCACACCTCATATAAAGGGGGAAACATAGAGAAGCAGCATTTTTAATTTATTTAGAATATTTATACCCTTCTGTTCAGCCACAAAGACTCTCAGAGCAGTTTGCAGATTGTTAATTTGACAGTTCCCTCAGATTTACAGTCTAAATAAAACAGACACACAAGGAAAAGGGATTAAATGTGAAAAATACTGCCGGTTCTTCTCTCCCTCCGTCCAATGCCAGGGCAGTGGCAGTTGGGATGCAGGGAGGGTCTATCATCTGCTTCTGGGTTCACTTTCCTTATGTTTCATTCACTTGATCTTCTTTTAGATAAGCCAGTAGTGCACTCAAAAGAGAGCTTAAGGTGGGGAAAGAGACTGCAGAGCAAGGCATAAGAACTGACCTGAGTCCACCATGTTAGTCTGTTGCTGCAAAACAAAAGGTTGCCCTATGATACAAGGGTGGGGAACATCTGGCCCTCAATCTGTTTTGGACCACAACTCCCTCAGGCCCCTATCATTGGCCAGCCTGGGTGGTACTGAAGGGAATAGCAGCCTAAAGGTGAGGGTTTTTTTACAAGTTGAGGACTAACAAATTTATTGTGGCATATGCTTCCATGGAGCTATGCCCATTTACTCAGATTGTCTTAGTCTTTAATGTGCTATCAAACACTGCTTATAAATGGTCTCAGCAGGAGCTCCTTACACTCCAGTAATATTATCCCCATATTGCCAATGAAGGGTTGAGAGGCTAAGAGACAGTGGTCTGACATAGGCATCTAATGAATTTACCATTAATTTGAATTGACGTTTCCAGGCCTATATTTCACTCTCATAGCTACCACATTGCACCAGCTTGTAGAATATGAGTGCATTTCCTACCTTGTCTACAACCAGTTGGGCCACACAATGGCCTCTTCCTGAATGGTCATCTCCACAGATGAGGAAACCTGGCTCTCTAGCTTCCCAACTTTCACTCTCCTCGCAGATTCATTAGGAAACGTGACCAAATTCACAACATTGTTGGTAACCAACTCCCCATCCTCATCAAAATGTATCTCCTCCAGGGTAGTACTGTTAAAATGCACATTTCTCAGAAAAGAATGAAGCTAGAAAGACGAAAAAAGGCCACAAAGGGAATAGGAATAAGTGTCGTTGGTTCTGTCTTTTGAGACATAGCAGGGGGGATCTAGGGGTCTGGAACTGTCCAGGTTTCTAGTTCCAGTTGGAGCATGAAACTCACAGAGTGGCCCTGGGCCAGTGACTCTCAATGGGAGATTTCTCACAGAATCATTCTGATGGTAAAGTGAAGAAGCATGAGTTATCCAAGTGCTATCCAAGATGCCAAGCCCTGTCCCCAAAATTTCTTTAATTCATTGGCACTGTAGCTAAAGTGTGAGGGAACACCCAGAACAGATCCATTGTCCCATGGAACGGAGGGCACTAGCAGTTTAAGGATCAAGGAGCCAGTGTGATATAGTCTTAGTGTTGAGGATGAGAACACCCAGGCACCAGAAATCAAATTCCTTCCCAGCCATGAAAACCCAGTGGGTGATCATGATGAGTCACAGGCTGCTAGTGTTAAGGAAGTCAGTGGCACACCTTCTCTAAATAATCTTGTCAAGAACACCCTATAATTAGTATTTGAACTACAGGTACACCACCACCACCACCACCACCACCACCACCACCACTAATTGCTTAGAGGTCAAAGCACTTAGCTGTCTAGGGCACCACTGCTTCTCTGGCTCAGAAGCAGAGATGTATCTCTTTGCTTATTGTCTTCCCAAAACAAGCATTTCCTACGTTTAACAGTTTGTTCCTTGTGGGAAAGTATTTGAAAACTGTCGTTTTCAAAACTATTCACTGCTCAAGATTATAGTTGTTTTGCACAGAAAGACTACAGTTTCTGCACTAGAAATATCTATTTTCTATACAGAAATATTTCTGTTTCTTTGCAAAAATATATGAGTTTCATACAGATTAAGGTCATTTCCGCACTACACTGTTATAGTGCCATTATTCCACTTACAACATCCTATGGAATCCTAGGGATTTTCAGTTTAGGGAGGGGCCTTTGTCAGATTCTCAGCCAGAGAACTCATGAGCCCCTGTCAACTTCCAAACCCCAGAATTCCACAGAATGTTGAAAGTGGAATAATCATCTTCAACAGTGTCATGTCAATGGCTAAAGTCTCTAACAAATTAAGTCCCTAAGTACACCATTTTCTGTGCAAGAAATAGCATTGCCTTCCCAGACAATCATATTTCTACATGGAAATATTATTCTCCATGCAGAAAAGGCTTTTACAGGGGCAGAAAATTCTGTCTTCTGCACTAATCAACTAACTGTGAACTTGCATACAATAAATCTTGAAATGTGAAAATTCTCTTCAGTGTAGGATTTTTCTCATCACGGTTTCTTCACACTCAGGAAATAAGTTTTCTAACATTTTTCATATATTGTCAAATATTTTTCCATCCTTCCTCAGAAGTGCTGTACGAGGCATCAAGCAAAGAAAGCACTTTTCTGTTTGTTGGTGCCTGCATTTTTTGTCTGGAGATGCTAGACATTCATCCTGGAAGCTTTTCTACTGAAAAAATTGGTTGGGATCCTGTTAGGGACACACACACATATACGTTTCCCTTATGTGTATGAGATCCTTCCTGCACTACAAGAGTTGCATGGCCATTCCCTGCTTCATGGCAGTGTCTGGTTGTATCAGCTGAAGTTGTCTCAGGGTTTCAGCCCAGATATATCATTTCTTGCCTCCCTTTGGGGATATAGCCAGACTCTTCTGTGATCTTGCCTGCTCTCTGTGAAACAAGGAATGGCCAAATTGGGACTGTGGGAAGCTTCAGAGCCTGCTAAGCAAGTTGGGGTGGTGGTGTATGATTCAGCCTAGTGTAGGCCCATGTGTGGATCAACTACACCATGCTGAGTAATAAAGGATTGCAGCAGCATGCTTTAGCCAAAAGGGAACTATAGGCCAGAATCCCATTAGGGAAGTCACGTACATGTAACATATCTGTTGATCTATGTACAGCATACTTACATACATACAATTATACATTTGTGACTGCTAAGTATTCACTATTCCTACACAGTCTCTATTTTAAGGGATACATCAAGTCCAGTCCCCTCTTGTTCAAGAAGTGGCTGCCTGACGCCTACCTTGCCCTCGTGCAAGTGATCTCTAGCATAAGGGGTGTTTTGACACAGGTACTTTTTTGACTGTTAAGCCAGAGATTACCCAAGAGGTGAGAATCTCAGGCAGCCACTTCTCAATTGACGGGGGCTCCAAGTGGCTGCTTACCAACAAGTAGGGATCAAGGTGGGGATCTGGCTGGAATCCAGTATGTAATTACCATGCTATGTGGCACATAAAAATCACCTGGATTCCCCACAACAATTTCTTCCAGTTACGACCACTAACACCGCGAGCTGATCCATGAATTCCTAGAATGAGTGAAGTTAAAATGACATCTGAAATGTAAACAAGACGCAGTTTAAGTGGTTTTTTCTCTGTCTCACCTGCCATGACTGAATTCTGCTCAGGAAATATAATCCTCCTTTTTTGGCTACCCTCAAGTGGCTAGATAAGGATGTGGCCATGGCATGGAAGGCATGTGCCACAACATAGACAGCATTGTAAACACTATAGCTCTCAGCAGACAGACTTTGGTCCAGCCAAGCTGAAGGAAGGCTTTCCACATTTCCCTGGATGATACATCTTTTCCAGGTTTTCCTTGAGGATCTTTGGTTGGAATCATAGCAGTCAAGTGCTTCTGACCAAGCCTGTTCAAGGGAATCATCACTTTGAATCAGGAAAAGCTCCCTGAAATGTTATCCTCCTGTCTGTTTGGATGATAAACGACAGTGCACCCTGGAAGAATTTGATATCCCAATATGAAAACGATGTGCTTAAAGTGAAGCCCCACAAAGCTGTGGAGATCCAGACTTTTCCTAGAAAAGTATATGCTTCTTCTTCAATTCCGACTAGAATACGAGGCAACAGAAGCATTGAATCAGAATCACCATAAAAAATGAACACATTGGATTTCCTCTGCCTCACATGTGCCAGGAAATCAAACAATTCCTTTATTTAAACACGAATGCCATCAGAATATATTTGTGGAACTCTACCTATGAAGGCTACACAAATCCCACTCCCAAGGAACATTTCCTCCAAGGTTCTTAGAAAAAGATCTCCAGCATCATTTCTTGGAGCAAAGAGACTGACCCAGGTCCACCTGAAATACAGGAGCAGCTTTACGATCCCCATATACTGTGGCCTTTCCTTCGGGCTCATCCAGTAGGAAGAAGACAACTGTGATTTTGTACTCGGAATATGATTGATAAAGCCATAAGTGAGCTAATAAGGAACAGAAACAATCTTCAGTGGTGTCAATAATGCTCATATACTGCTCAAATAATGCTAACCTAAAACGCCTTCCTCCTGACAGTGCATTTCTGTACATGTTTATTCAAAACTAACACTCGCTGAATTAATTGGGATTTGCTCGCAATGCTGTGAGCATCCATCTCTTACACTGTAGTGGAAATATGCTCATCAAACTCAAATTCTAAATACAGAATTGTATGGGATGGCATTCGAAGAGCATCTTGTAAGTAGATTGTAAGTTAGACCCAAACTGTGCTCTTTGAGATATTTCTGAAATTTAAATATTACTTCTTTGTTTTTAAATGCTCAAGAAAAGATATAAATATATCAAAGTTAGGGACAAAAGCTACTTCATAGGAGAGTAATGAAGCACAGCTGTTCCTGAGAAGTTTTTAAGCATTTTTTTTAAAGAGTACATTTTCCATATAAATCAGAGTAACCGCTCCATAATTGGCAAGAAAGTGTGTAATCTGCAACTTATGCCAGCCAGACTTGAGCAACTGGGATATAACAAAAATCTATGGCACTGTTTTAGTTTTTTGTTTTTAAGTCTGTTTCTCTATGTTGGATTTTTTTTTTACCATATTGCTGTATAACGTTTAGCGAATTGCGTGACTAATGATTAAAAATACTATTTTTATTGGAATGTGCTGACCCCTTTGTCACTCAGACTTTCCATTTTTTCTGTGGCCCTTTCCACACGTGGCGAGGGAAATGCTCCCTGCCGCTACTCACCGGCTTTATGGTGGGTCCAGGCGAGTCCATCAGGACGAAGAAGCAGTGCGAGCGCATCGCTCCGCACTGCTCCGGTGTCCAAAATGGCAGCTTCCGGTTGGTGGAGGCTCTCCACCAACCGGAGAAGCCACCAGCCTAAAGCCCGCCCTGGCAGATCTGCAGAGAGACACGCACTAGTGCGCGCCTGCAAATCTGAACCGGAGCGTGGCGACAGAGCAACATGGGGTTACGCTCTCCATGCTTTTTGAAAAAGCTCTTAAAGAGATTTTTAAAAAGCATGATGCGTGACCAGTTCTGGTCGTTCTGGAGCGGACTGAGGTGCGGAACCACGAAAAGTAGTCCGACCCAGTCCACTCCACGGTGCCAAAGACCTCCATTGGAGGTCGCTCTGCACTGTTTAAGAGGCCCTGCGGAAAGGGCCTGTGTTGGGCTTCAAGGAAGAAGGGGCAAAGTATTGGCCTGGATGAAAAAGTACATCAAGCCTGAAAAGAAGATTTTTTTTTTTAAATTGAAAACCTAATCTTTGCAAAATACATCTAACATTTTATTCTGGAGACCCCCAGGTTTAATGTCCCAAAACTTTTCATTTGTCACTTAATAGCCCTCAAGAAAGAAGGTACAACAGAAAAAATATTTTTGACTCATTTACAAAGATATTGACATACAAAAGGAAAATGATGTGACCTTACAAAGCAGATATTGCTCCATAGCTTTCTTGGAGCAAACAATAGAAAACAATCTTTCTTTCTTTCTTTCTTTCTTTCTTTCTTTCTTTCTTTCTTTCTTTCTTTCTTTCTTTCTTTCTTTCTTTCTTTCTTTCCTCCCTTCCTTCCTTCCTTCCTTCCTCCCTTCCTTCCTTCTTTACATGTTGGATTTGACGTGTTTTCTAGCATCTCAAAAACACTAACACTTCTGAGAGGGCTACAATTCCAGCCTCTAGGAGTTTGATCTTACCTGAGGAACCTTGTAGAGCTCTAAGATGGTTGCCATCTGAAAAAAAGCGTCTCCTCCTTGGATAACAGTAAGGAGCTTTTCTTTCTTTCCACACCTGAAATTAGGGACCGTCCAATGCCCAGTAGAAAGCAGGTCTATTGCGGCTTCATAGACTATTCTTACACTGAAATAATTTTCATAAATGTTGTAGCCTAGTGTAAAGTTGGGTAAGAGCCGTGGGTTTTCATTGATCTCATTAATAGCCATCAGGATGGCCAGGATGTGCTGATAGTTCCTCTCCAATAACCTAGATTGAAAATTAAACAGAACATCATCTGACAAAAACAGTACACTCTAGTCCAGGGGCAGGATTTCAACTCAAGAAATCTCAGCATCACTGACCAGCATAGCCAATAGTGGGGAATGCTTGGAGTTCCAGTCTGACATCATCTGGACGGCTGCATACATACTCTAGTCCTTCTCCTTTAATAGGATTTTAGATTTGCAATGGGTTGCTACTTGAAGAACACACTATACCCATGGATGTTCCTGCCCATTCAGAACATAAGAACTCTTCTGCAATGTCTATTTTCCCATAATTACATGATATTCTATTGAAGGACAAAAAATAAAAAATGCTGGACTAAATAGGTTTTTGATTGTATATCTGTGAGCTATATTTATCCTTCTAACACTCTTGAGTCTTTTGTCTCTTTCAGATGCCTCATGGGGGGAAACGGTCAATGGGTTAAATTGATGAACATACTAAATGATGGGTAAGTTTTTAAATTGCTTGTATTTGATACTTAAATTATGTGGTAACTTCTGCATGTTTTTACAGATCAGTGTCTGTTTTAATTTTGAGTCTAAGGGCAAGGCCCAAAGAAGCTGCCCCCTTGCAAGAAATCCGCTCACTCTAGTCACACAGTAACATGATTCTGACCCCCAAATTCTCTCCAAGGCACTGTCAGATTACCTCTGGGTGCCTCAGTGGTCGCATTTCTTTATATCAGCTAAAGTTCTGAGACACCTAGCTCCTTAAAAGAAATATCTGGTGTTTGTTTTTGAAATTAATTCAGTTTAGTTGGAGTGTTCATTGTTTAAAAAAGAAATAAACCTTGTAAATTTGGAGAAGTACAGAGTTACTCTGATCCCTGGACTCAAAAGCGACACAGGTTCAGTACAGCTCTTTATGTGAGCATGCGTGTATGTTTCTTCTGACTCTGAATTTGCACGTCAGATTTTTATGCATTCTTCCTGTTTGCTCTTCTTGAATCCTGTGCTGTTTGTAGAGTTGGCAGTCATAAGCTTTGTCTTTCCATATGACTATTTGTGCAAGATGGGCTTGAAAGCATAAAACCAGCCAAAATCCATGAGCTTCTTTTACTGAATTCAACTTCAGCTCCTTAGATTTTGCTATATTTTTATTCTCTCTTGACAACGAAGCACTTCTCTCACACACTACATTAGCTACATGCAGGAAATGTGTTGATTTTTTTGTGAAAAACTCAAAAAAATGGCCTTATCACATTTTGGTGTTGTTCTGCTGGAGTTCAATTTGTTAGTCGGTATTCCTAGAAACTGTGCTCTTCTTTCTGACAGTCTCCAAGACTGGAAGCAAAGTTGTTCTTCCTTGGTCACTAAAGAAAAACTGGCTCGCTTAAGATCGAGTCCTCACAAGTCTTGTGAAGGAGCACCTTTCTGTAATATAAGTGGATGTAGTGGGGGCATTTTTTAATCATTACATAAGTGCCCAAACACTTATGTTCACAGTCTAGCAGGAGTGTCTCTGCATAAGCCTCAAGGAAATGAATAAGAGCCATGCAAGTGCCAAAACTCTGGCGGAGCCTCACAGTTCACTGAGGCCTGTATAAGAGAACATCCTGCTGGATGGTGTAGTAAACCTTTGATGGATCTTTGTTACTGTGAAAGGCTTGAGGAGTGAATAAAATCTTTTTTTAAAAAAAAAAAAATCAAATTGAACATTGCTCAGTGCTCTTTCGATTTGGAGAGTGGCTAAGGCTAGTTGGCTTTTAACTGATGTGCCTTTACAGTCATAAAATGATATTATCCATCTATGAGAAGGCCTAGCGCAAGTGTACATATATTTTCCCTGCTGTAAGCTAGACACAGTTCACATGTTTATGAAGATCAGTCAAAAAAATTGTTGAAAGTATAAGGTTTCTCCTAGGTCAAGGCAGGGAGACAGAATTAGATCCTCTACTTCCTCCATCTGCACAACTTGTTGTTAATGATGAAGATGACAAATGTAATGAGACGAAAGTACCCTTATTTTCTGCAGTTTGCGTCTGACTTTCTCCCAGTTTCACTCTTTGCAAGAAAAACTGAATCACATGCTGGGCTGGCGATTACATTTGACCACTCTAATCTAGTACACTAGGGCTTGATTTTGTATGTTTTTTTCTTTGTATCTGTTTGAAGACTTAGGAACTGACATTCCCCAAATGCCTCCCAAAGACTGTTTTAACAGAAACTGTAGGAAATGGGGGCTTGACCCAGGAAAATAAGGGATGCATTTGTGGCAGATAGTGTTTAAATTTCCAAGTGACATCAAGGCTTCCTCCATTACATTGCAAAACATTTTTTCCAGAACTACAGAGCTCAGTCGCACGCTCTTGTCTGATAAGTTACATAGAATTTAACCAGGGGAAAACAGGAAAGATTAGAATGCATTGAGAACAAGGACAAGCAACCAAAGACTTACAGTGAGAAGTCACGTGTAGGATAGAGACATGAAAGCATGTACTGGATGCACGGCTGCCCTTGTAGGTATAACTCCACCAATGAGATAATCACCTGGTCTGTAATAGTTATAGGCTTCAAGTTATCTAGTCTTGCTTCCGTCACTACCCTGAAGAACAGATGAATTAATAGTAGTAGCAGGATCATGTGGGGAACACAAGCAATGCACAGCCACCCACTTTCAGTTAACTTGGTTACACTCAGATTCTACAGAAGGAACCTGCTACCTAGAATTCCAGCTCCTAGACAAGCCCTTACTGAGAATGACTTCAGCTGAGAATCCAAATATCGCTTCAGCTAAATTACATGTCACACATGAGAATGAAATTTGCTGTCACACCACCTCCTAATCCAAACCAAACGTTTTCTCCTGAGTATCCCTGAACATATGTTTAGATGTGTAATAGTCCTTTTTCTCAGTATGATGCAATGAATTAATATTGATCTCAAGTGTGAGCTCTGGAGTAGAAACTATGGTGGGGACTTGGGTACAAGGAATACAGACTAATCACAACAATTGTAATAATTACAGAGAAAACACAATCATCTTTCCAAAGTTGCATACTTTCTTTGCACCTGGATGCACATGAGCTGTGCAGTAGAAGAAAATATGTTCACAAAAGCCCATGCCATGTTTTGCTGTGACGAGAATATGTGCAAATGTTTAATGAAGGAAAGTTCTCAGAGGAGCATAGAAGATGGCTTTAGAATATGCTTCTGCATTTTTCAGAGTATGGAACCCAATTCAGGAGTTCCCCCTTCATGTGCTTAACTGTTTCTTCCTTCTGCATTTCTGCATTTCCACCACTGAGCTCATATATGTCCTCTTGAAAATGCAAGGCAGTCAGAACAGGGACTCCCAACTGGTAGTAAGAATTGAGACACAAACAGGCCATAGACACATTTAGCCCAAGCCAAGACGCTCATGGGATTCTCTCCAGTCCACTGCACTTCCTCACAGAGTCATGGGTCCATTGGAACCGAATATCTGGGGAAGGTAGATGATAAAAGTGGCAACAGGATCTCATGGGCAGAATTCATTGCTAAGCGCCTGGTGGACATAGGAGCAGCCCAAAATGTCCTCCACCGTGATGTAGCAGCAAGCGGAAATCCAACCTCCAAGACCATGGCATTTGCCAGGTATGGAGGAGGTTCATATTATGCTAACACATGGGATGGAATTCCCCTGAATGCAGACGAGCTACAGATGAAAGGCATTTGAGAACCAAGGAGAAGGTGATAGCATCTTAGGAATACCCTTCCTCTGCACCCACAACTTGACTTTGAACATGTCAAATTTATTTCTATAGCAGATTGAAAGTGCCCCCCCAAATTTCTACTATGTACAGATGAACACCCCTTAAGGCATCATCTCCACTTAGCCTCATTATAAATGAAACCTGGGTATCGGAGATCACAGACATCTGGATAAAAGACAAGGCTGAATATGGTCTCATGAAGAATGCCTGTGTGCTAATAGAAAGGAAAGATCTCCCCCCAGAGCAACGATACAAATATCCCTTCAAAGCTGAGGGAGAGCATAGGGAAAACCATAGAGAGTTTGCAAAAAGGAGAAGCAATTACTCCCGTGCAGTGCATCTGTAGTGCACCCCATGGCCTGTCCCAAGTCAGATGGCAAGATTTGGTAGATGACGGTAGATTTTTGAGCCTTCAGTGCCACAACCCCTCCTGTTGCCTCTGTGGTGGCCTAATACAATAACATCTTATCAGCCATAGCTGTGGGTGTAGAGTAGATTTGGTATAGTGGATTTGACTGGTCCTTCCAAACAATAAAACTCAATAAAATTTCCTGAGCAGTGCTGGTACAGGTTCACATTCACATTCCGCAGACAGCAGCAGGTTTTCAAGCACCCCACAAGGATTTCATTCCAGCCCTGCTATTTGCCATGCACCCATTATTAAGATGTGGGACAAGTTAAAACCAGAGTCGAGGGCACACATCCTCTTGTATGTAGATGACATCTTGGTTCACTCGGTGTCAGAAGAAAGGACTCAAGGAATAATTAGGGAAGTCCTTGGTCTAATTAAGGATACCAAATTCAAGATGAACTGGGAAAAGGCCTAATTAAGTAATGTTACTGAGGGGTCCCGTGAGGGACAAAGTAAATGCGCTCTCAGTTGTATAAGTTGGGGAAATTAGCAAAGAGCACAAGCTAGCAATGCGAGAGGCAGGGCAACGGAGCAGAATCTTTTACCCAGTGTCTAATTCCCAATAAAATCCTCTGTTAACCTTTAACTGGAGCCCTCTTTATAATTAGTAGTATTACATATGTGAAAAGATCCTGCCATTACCATAATCTCGCAGGACACATTTGAGCTGTAATACCCCAAATTCTAAGGAGACGCTGGCATTGCAGGTGGACCTCAAAGTCCCCCACTTCTTAGGGTAATATGATAGTTGCCATGTAGTGGGAAGACATGGAATCTCATATGTGGGGCGATCTACTCATGTAGGATCTCAGTCACTGAAGGCACCATAAGTGAGGTAATGCAAAATGTCAGCAGCAAAGTTTTCTGGTATGAGGCTCCATGTCCTAAGGAATAAGGTACTATTTGAGCATGTACTCTTCATGAGCTCAAAATTCCTCTCCCACATTCCTGTTCCCCACCCCAGCTTCAGTGCATGGGTGTGTATGGGAGCAAATAACATAAAGGAAACTCCACCATATTCCTGTAGGCTGCCCCACAGGGAGTGTAGTTTCTCTATCCTGAGAGGAGCCTACAGGAGGAGTGAGTGGTATGAGGCTTACAAAGCTGTTTTGGTAGTCCTTAATTCCCTTGGTTTCCAGGATCACTTTTTTATGGCAAAAAGTCTAAGTAACTCCCTATGTACACTGCTCATCATTAAAAAGGGCCTATTTTTTTGAAACCAGAAGTCAAGTTCTGGTCACTTCCATTAGGACATTTTTGGCATTCCATTGGTCCCAAGAGGGTTCCAGGAGATCAATATTGGCTCCAAACCATTTATAGTTATCCACTTCTGGCATAGAGTATAGAGGCAACACCATTTTCTCATTTCTGTCCCCACTCCAGGACAGCAAAACATGAAGGTGAACATAAAAGGGGAATTAGCTTTGGGTGATATTTGGACAAGACTTTCACTGCTCTTCCATCATGCTTCCCAGATTCTAAGCATTGTATCCTTCCCCTATAAGTACAATATACACACACTTATGCACATATGCATAGACAGACCTCTTCTATGCCTAGAGATCATGCTTTTCATTTATGGTTATTTTTCTGTTCTGTTTGCATCTGGGCCTTTTCATACTGTACTGCTAACCTACGGCATATCATCTGCTGATGCCCTCTCCCAAAAGGTGGTCCCAAGATGCTTAGAAATCCCTCCCAATTCTGTCAGACCGGCTTATTTCTGTATAGAAACTGAGGGTTAGGGCTGGGGATAATGTAGCATATGCCATATACATGTGCCAAGCAGCATAATTTGGACTTCCAGAATAAACCCCTCTTGTGCCCCCTACCCATCCCGTAGCTGTTACAATTTTTCTCTGCTATGGGTTACGCTGCAATAGCAAATGGAATGGAATCCTGAAAAATACAAATATATAAATCTCCTGAGCATGTTTACTTTTGTCCTCAGTGGTGGCACAAATCCAGAGAAGAAGGGGCCCTTACCATCTGTCTCTGTGACTTGAGAATGAAGATAGGCAGTATGCAGCTAAGGGAACCATGTCTTTCCTTGTTGCCCACAACTTCATCAGGATACAAGTATGTTCCATATCTTACAACGTGCATATTTTGCAAGAGATTGGGAAAGTCACGTATTTGATTCAAAGCTCTTTATTTCTTTATTTTATTTCTTTATTTTATTTCTTTATTTTACCATTGTAAAATATACCGTTGTATATCTCTTTACAGAGAGAAATATAACAGAAAACGGTTTTTCCATGAGGATAGGGATGTTTAAATTACTATTGTTAATTATTTAAGTACTTCTTTATTGGAATTCTATCAAATATATTTCTCCCAAAACCAGGAATCACATGAAATAACAAAACTGACACATTAACCATTTTTATTTTGCTACTGTTAAAACAGAAAAGAAGTTTAAATAGTTAATCATAATGTAATGAAAAAGACAATTTAAAATATAACATTAAAGAAGGTCCAACACCCACCTGGAAGAAAGGTCTTTCAAAAAGAAGTTAGCTGCTAAAGCCTACCTTCAGTACAAGAAAAAAGCAAAGTGGCTTCCCTAGGCTCCCTTTGTAGGGGGTTCCATATCATGAGAGCAGCCACTGAGAATCTCTCTCTTCCATCCCCACCAAACATGTTTCTGGAAAAGAGGGAGGAGAGAGATTATCCTTCCTGAAGGTCACAAAGCCCAGGATTAAGGCTTACCTAGGGCAGTACCTTCCCTGAGAAAGCCTTCAGAAAAATGAGTCGGTTTGATACCCTCCATGGCCAATCTGTCACTCAGTCTTGATGCAACATTATATTGTATTCATCTCAATTGTTTAATTGACAAGCTTTTGGAATCTATAACAGACTTTCTTTAGTCTATTCAAAGGAGGAACAGGAATATGCAGGCCGGCACCATACAATCAGATTCAATCTTCTCCCCTTTGTGCAAGAAGGCCTGGGCAGAAAATCTCGGTGACTGGATTTCATAGTTGGCTGCCTCATATGGTGACATTGTGGGATGAGAAGATGGCATCTGTAGGACATAGGAATGCTGTGGGAGGGGATCACCACAGACACCATCATCCCTAATTTGAACTTCTTGCATTCTTCACAGTGTGTAAATCTGGCTTTTATAGAGCATCAGAAAAACTCACAGAGGAGTCCCGATGATTATCATGGACCTGAATCATGTCCATGGCAACAATGTTGATGTTCCTACTTCATGTACACTCTATAAAAATATCACAGTAGAAAGGAAAATGCTTAGAATCAGCTATGTTTATTCCTATTCATTATTAGCTGCTTCTTTGTATTAAAATGAGCCAGATCCCCAATGATGTAACATTTGGGAAAGAAATGCCAAATACAGCAACCCAGCACTGGAGGCCAAGATGATGGAGAAGACCTGTACAGCTACCATGTATTTACCTTTGGTGCTCAGGTAGGTGGGCACAAAGGACACCCAAACACTGCAAAACACCAACATGCTGAAGGTGATCAACTTGGCTTGAGTTGAACTTACAGGCAGCTTCCTGACTAAGAAAGCCACAGTAAAAGAAATATTAGCCAGAATGCCAATGTAGCCAAGGGCACAGTAAAACAGGATGGCAGACCCTTCATTGCACTGCAGGGTGATCTCCCTGATTTTAGAAGCCATGTCAAGTTCTGGGTAGGAGGAGAGGTGCCAATCCGGACAACACAGATGCCAAATTGAATAACAGAGCCAAAAAAGACAATGGCATTTGCCAGACTCTTCCCCACCCATTTCCGTATTCTGTACTCTGGCCTTGTGGCCATGAATGCCAGGACCACCGTGGTTGTTTTTGCCAGAACAGAAGAGATTGCAATGGAGAAGATGATTCTGAAAGCACTTTGGCGGAGAAGGCAGGTCACCTTTTGTGGCCGGCCAATAAATAGAAATGACGATAGACAGGCTAGCAGGATGGAGACAAGGAGGACATAGGTGAGGTTAAGGTTGTTGGCTTTGACTATTGGAGTGTCACAATATTTGATGAAGATTCCTAGAATAAAACCTGTTGCTGACAGACAGAGAAGAGGAAAACACATTCATACCCAGGAGTTCTCCAAAATATAGGAAGTCAATAATCTTGGAAATGTGGCTTAATTTATGTTATTATTTGAATATTTATCTTCAGAACATTCTTGACAATGATCTGCATCTATGAAAGGAACAAATATTTCAGTTGTTCAGATGATTTCTTTGTGTTAATATTATCAACAATTATTTATTTCTATACTATTTTTATATCTTATTTTTCTCAATACTATGTTTCTTATTTATTTTAGTTCATAAGCAACATAACTAAGGAGTTAGGAACCCAGTGAAATACAGTTACTCATAGAGGAACTAGTTAATCATTAGAGAATAGATACCTTGATCTGAAGAAATACAAACATATGATAGCATAATAGCCATGTCTAAATTAGAGATGAGACAATCTGGAGAATCAAACCCCAAATTAAAGTCTTTATCTATAGTACCCCAAGAAGTCAGCATAAGGTATGAGGTTGGTAAAGGCTGTTATCAAAGAAACATGCACAGCATTAGCTTCTGGGATTACTCCAGATTCTCAAGAACTGAATATCATATATTAAAGCCACATGATGAAAAGGCTTCATTTTAAATAATGATCCTGAATTATTCAAAGCTGTTTTTCCTTCATGTCTTTCTGAAACTCATCACAATGATTATCACCATGTGTCTTCTCTTCATTTTGTTACCCTGATTTCTGGGGGTCCCGTGAGGGACACCTAAGTCAGCTCCAAATTACACAAGTTGGGGAAATTAGTCAAAGAGCACAAGCTAGCAATGCGAGAGGCAGGGCAACGGAGCAAGATCTTTACCCAATGTCTACGGGGTCAGGCCGAGTCAAGAGGCAAACAGAAGTAAAATAATAATTGTTGTTTTTATTAAAATACCATCAAACAAGTGTATGCAGCACACACACACAGATAACTAGAGAAATAAAGGTTGGAGTTGGATAGAGGGATTTTTAGAGGAGATTTTTGGTATGGGTAATACTACACCTTTCCTGAAGCCCCGTAGTCTGAAGATCAGTTCATCAATGAAGTTCTCAGTATGTGGGACTGAGGGGAAGGCTCGCCAAGCAAAACGGCAGCAAGGCGGGATGGAAGTCAGGAGCGATCCAAGGAAGCTCTCAAAGTCAGGGGTTTTTATAAGGGAAAAATGTGGCCACAGGCTATTTCGTATTTGGGGAAAACAATGAGTTTCGGGCTGGAGTCAAAGCCTCCGAAAGGTCAGAATTTAGCATGATTGAGTTAAGGTAGAATTGTCAGTAGAGTAGCCAGTATGCAAACATGGAGTGCTTGACAGATGAGTATTCAGCTCATCAAGCTGCCTGCTCATGGCAGGGAGTCCTTTGTAAGTAGCATGCATACATAATAGGGTACTTGCCTTGAGGTCTCCTAAAGCGGCGCGTCGGCTATTTCTGGCCTTCCCGTATTTTGGGGGAATATTACAGCGATTAGCAGCCGTGCCTGTCTGCGAGCTTGTCCGGGGGCCTCACAACACATGGAGAGGAATGGGTAAAGAAGGCCAAATTATTGATATCAAAGTGATATCTAATATCCCTCAAGTCCAGCCTAGAAACTGCAGTAACAGTTCCTCCATATCTGCTGTTCCCTTTGAGCCACCTACCTGTCTGGGAAGAAATGGTCCCTTCCATGCAGGGGCTACAAACATAGCAGCAAAATGGCTGTCCTTCTGGGACCATCTTCCTGTATCCAGGCCGGCAGCTTGGTGTACAGAACAGAACGAGGTCTTGTCTAAAAGGCATCAAGGAATGAAATCATTTTTGAGGACTTTATCCTTTCTCTATAGAAACTGAACTTCAAAAAACTAGAGACATTATTTACACTGATTCAGGTATACCAGCAGGGATGCGGAACCATTAATGTGTGCTGGAGATCTCAAGGATCATAATAAACACAGGCAATTTCTGTATTACATTAGTTAGTAGAAAAGAAATATATTTCCTACCTTGTTAAACCAGTTGGGCCACACAATGGCCTCTTCATAAATGATCATCTCTGCACCTAAGGAAGTCTCTCTCTCTATTTTCCAGACTTTCACTCTTTTAGCAGTTGCATTAGGAAACGTGACCAAGTTCACAATTTCATAGTCAGCCACCAACTCTCCATTGCTATCAAAATTCACCTCATCCATTGTATTACTGTTAAAGCGGACATTTCTCAAAAAAGGGTGAAGCTCAAAGAGGTGGAAATGCAAGCATTTGCAAAAGATGAGTTAGAAGCCTTTCTTCTGCCTTTTATGATGCAATAGGGTGGTCTTATCACACTTTGAAGGCATCGATGCAATAAGGCATTCTCATTTTAAAAGCTCTAATTCCCTTAAGACAGCATTGAACATTGACTAAGTGCAACACGAGACATGTCTGCTGAATTAGTTGGAGTGACTGAATGAACCAACCCTTTCTATCTCATAGGGAAATATGGGAGAATGACCAACCCCTAATGAAAAATATTTGTATGGATGAATGGACATTAGTGTGGAACACACAGAGAGACAGCATGAAATTGTCTTTGTGGTTCAATAAGTTTGGCTGGCTTGCAATAACCTTTCAATATTTAGTTTCCCCATGTTGACAAATTGTTTCATGGGATACTTGTACCTTCACGCAACATCATTGGAATACAGATTTAAACAACTATATTCAACTAGATTTAAAAAAATTGTTAACCAGATTTAACCAGAAATTTGAGGAGATGTGACCCATTTAATCAGACACAAATTTGATGGCTGAACATGGTTTAGGAATTAAGGAAGCCTTCATATACCTTGTCATCAGATTGCCTGTCTAGCTCTGTACAGTATTGTAGGAGAGATAAATGTCCTTGTAAATTTTCACATCCTTAACAAGAAAAGAAGTGTCTCAACATTGCAACACATCACTTAAAAATTGTACATTTTCTGATGATTTTTCACATTTCCAGATTTTTTTGGAAAAAAACACAAACCTTTGTACATAGTAGATTCTTATGCAAAATAAAAAATCCACCCCAGCACCAACTACTGCAGGTTTTGTTATAGAAAGTACAATGAGGGTGACTTGGTTTTGGTTTTGGTTTTTTGACAAAAATGAAAAATTTCAAAGAAGTCCTGAAATGCAACGGGGGGTATTGAAAAATACAATAGATCACTTTCCACAGCATGAGGATTTTTCCATATTTGTGTGTGTGGAATATATATGGAGAGAAAGATATAGAGAAGGGCATATATAAACATATGTCAGGATATATGGAAAATAGATTCAATCTCTTGAATCTTTTCGCTCTTGTGCATGTGAAAAAAAAACCTAAGTGAAGATTTCTCCTTCCTCTCATGATTCAGGCAAAAGACTTTTCCTTCTGTACTGCTTTATCATCTTTGATCTTGGACTCCTTTTGTAACCTGCTCTATCTACCTCTCTTCTATAGTCTGTAACACCTGGAACAGCAAGCTATAGCAACATCAAGAGCCTGAATAGAATTAAATGAAAGCTGAAATAAAAAGAGCAATATTTATAAAGTCAACTGTAATTGTTCTTTTTCCTACCTGCCATGATTGTGTTACAGATGTAATGTTCAGTCCTTTTTTGGTTTTCATCATCTTGCTAGATAAGGATGTCATCATGGCATGGAAGGCATGTGCCACAACATAGACAGCATTGTAAATATTGTAGCTCTCTGCAGACATGCCTTTCTCAAGCCAGACTGGGGGAAGACCTTCCAAATTTCCCCTCACTATACATCTTTTCCAGGTCTTCCTTGAAAATCTCAGGGTTGAATCAGAGCAGTCAAACTTTTCTGACCAGACATCTTCAAAGGTATCTGTATCTTCAGTTAGGAGAAGGTCTTGTGATTTTGACCTTCTGTCTGTTTGGATGATGAAGGACAAGGCACCATGGAAATATTTGATATCCCCAAATGAAAAAGATGTGCTCAAAGTGAATCCCCACAAAGCTGTGGAGATCCACACTTTCCCTGGAAGGGCATAGGTTGCTCTTTCAATATGGGAAAGTACAACATGCAGCAGAATCATTGAATCAGAATCCCCATAGTAAATGAGCACATTGACTTTCTCTTCAGTGAGATGCACCATTAAATCAGCCAATTCACTGTCCAAAACAGGAATGCCTTCAACAAATATTAGTGGCAACCTATCTGTGAAGGCCACACAAATACCACTCTCAGAGACCATTGCTTCTATGGTTCTCAGAAACCAATTTCCACCATCAGTTTTTGGAGCCACAAGGCCAACCCACACCCATCTGAAATGAAGCAGCATCTGATCTTCCCCATGTACTGTGGGTTTTCCTTGGGGCTCATCCAATAGGAGAAAGGGAACTGGGTTCTCTCATGCAGAATATGGTTGACAAAGCCGTAAGTGAGCTAAAAAGGAAAGGAAGATGTGAAGATACTGCTAACCTAAAATCGTTTATGTCTAGCAATACAATGGTGCACATCAAAGGAGGGAAGATTATTGCCCATGGGCTGCATCTGACCCTTGGACTCCACTTTTGAGGGACCTTGGTGCACCCACAGTCCCCACAAGTTCACTAACCCTCCATTTGGGGGGGAAAATCAGTATTATTTTTAGGCAATTTGTGCCCCCAAATTACAGAGAAAGCTGCCTCCCTATTCATGGCAACACATGAAAATATGCTACCTGCATACCCAGCACTCTATACTTCCCCCCCACCAAAAAAAACCCTCTCCTTTCCTCTGTAGTCCCTCTCAAGTTACAGAGCAGGACCAATTGGTATCTGATTCCCATGCACTTGGCCGCTCATGCTATACAACTTTTCCGAGGAGTTTGTCTCATTGGTAAAGCTGAACAAGCTCTGCCAGCACTTTTTTTGCAGTGCTTTCAGAAAGGAAGGAGGAAAACTGTTGCTCCCGAGAAGTTCTAGAACTTGGTCAGAAGCTTCCCTGTGCACTCCAGATATGGGTGACTTCACCATAGAGGCGAGGGGACTGAACTGTGCCTAGGATATGGAGAGGGATATAAGGTAGGCTGTTGCACTGCTAAACACAGAGAAGGAAATGCTTATGTGAAGAGGTGTTTGGTGCCCCTCATACTGCCTCCAAAGGATACTACCTTTAGTGTTAAAAGGCTCTTGCTCATAATTCTTGCAATCTCTTTCCTAGGAGTAAGCACTTTTTAATTAAAGGGGATTTATTTTTTTGTTAGACATGCACAGAAGAAAAATTAAAAATGAAATATGCATTGATTGTAAGTTCAAATATGGAACTGTACACTTTGATATAATTCCAAGATTTAATATTTCATATTTTGATTCTTATTTGTACAATAGCACAAACAGAGGTTTTACTGTATAACTGTACAATAGATATGAAAATTTGTAATGCTAGAAACAGAGATTACCACTCTAATTTGTACAACAGTTATGCTCTGTGTTTTCTATCTGCTGGTATGCATTGAGATGTTTTGGAAGCTGCTGTTTTATTCTATATTTATTTCAAAAGTGTTTTACATACAATTTTGTTTTGTGATGTCTGCTTGTGATGTTGCCATAAAACACACACACACATATATATATTACTTCACTTAAATTATAAGTGACATTATAGAAAATATTTGCTTGTAAAATAAATTTTAAAAAATTAACAAATTCAAGAAAGAAAGGAGGCTCTGAAAAATGAAATTAAAATTACAAAACATGCAAAATGAAACTAACAGAATATAGCGAAAACCCCTACTACATTTCCCCCCAAGAACTTCTAGTACATGTTTTATTGTCTTTTACTTGGATCTTCCTAGTGGAAGATAGAGAAGGTTCATAGTGGGAATTCATATTATAAGGCAAATGTTTACCACGACTTTAGGTCAACAATATGGAAAATCACAAAGGAAAGAAATAGGTTTACACACTGTGGGACATGCCCCCCAATTTGTAAGTTGACTGTTTAAGCCATTGGAATCCCAAGGTCAGGAACGTCTGAGATATGCTTGGTTAGGTCCTCATCATTCTCCTTACCTGAGGAACCTTGTAAAGTTCTAAGATGGTTGCCATCTGAAAATAGGTTTTTAAAGTCTCCTCCTTGGATAACAGCCAGGGGCTTTTCTTGTTGTCCACACTTGAAATTAGGCACCATCCAATGCCCAGTAGAAAGCAGGGCAATTGTGGCTTCCATAGACCACCCTTTTGCTGAAATAATTTTCATAAAGATTGTAGCCTAGGGTGATATTGGGTAAGAGCTGTGGATGTTTATTGATCTCATTAATGGCGAACAAGATGGCTAGGACATGCTGGTAGTTTCTCTTTAAGAACCTGTATTGTAAATAATATTCATAATAAACCCCTGACACACGCCTGTATACACAAACACACACACACACAAGAGCCCCACTCACATATAGAAATACAGATACTATGACTGGCATTCTGATCAGCAGCTAGATCTGGTAAATTGTTCTTGTGATCTTATCACTGTGGGGATTCATGTTTAGGGTTGTAAATGAACCAGAATTCCCCTCAAGAACTTAGGTCCTTTCCGCATCACCCATTCTGGAATTCTGGGGTTTGTCATTTACTGAGACCAAAGAGCTCTCTGGCTTGAAATCTAAAAGCCCCTCCCTAAACTGCAAATTCCAGGATTCCACAAGATGTTAAAAGTGGAATAATAGCACTATTACAGTGAAGTGCAGAAAGGCTCTCAGTTTTGCTTCCCAGCAGTGCCCTAAAAAAAAATGCTAGGACTGGGTCTCCCCAGGTGCTTGTTCTTGATGTGTCCCTTGACCAGGAGAGGGTTTCAGAGTTCATTTCCCAGTGCTGTGATTCCCAGTGCCTAAGAAATGCTTCTCTCAGGCTGTTGCTAGGCTACAAAGTTAGTTTTTTTGGAGGTCTATGGGCCATAGTTAGATGTCACTATTATGAGAGGGCTCTGGTTACACTGACAATGCAAGGTATTTTCCTACTTCCCAGTTGTTTTCCTTTAGCTCAACTTAATGGTTTGCCTACTTGGACAACGCACCCATAACCATTTGCATGTAATAACTGTGCTTCAAAGTCCATTTTTTCCACAGGCATGTAGCTAACTAGGATAGGCACAGAATTCTGGACTAGTTAAGTCTTTGGTTTGGTCCAGGAGCAGCCTTTCCCACACTTATGCTGTCAGAGGTTCTGTAGCCAAGAGATGCTGCCTGATGAAGCAAAATGGCAAAGGTTCTGCTGCCTGTCAGCTCCAGCTTTGGTACTCAGAGATAATCGTTTAATTACTGACCCCCACCCTACCGAGATTATAAAATCCTCCCAGAGAAAAGTTGACAGACTTGATATTTGCAGAGACATAAAAAGGTTCTTATCTACCCCATAGCTTTCTCCTAAGCCTCAGTTGGCATGTTAAATGTAGACACCACTGAATTAAGCACTGGATCAGTAGGTATAACTCCCACCCTGGTACTGCTATTTCAGGCCAGTTGTCTCCCTTTCAATTATTTCTGTTCCAGCTTTTCCATATTGGTTTCAATAAAGTTAATTTTGTTATACCAGAAAGATTGATTTTACTAATGTAAGGGAGTTAACTGACACATACAATTCACTGGGTGTTCAGTGTTGTACAAAATATGTTCGCAGTTAAAATGTAATCTTCAACTTTTTTAAACAAGGACTATGAATTCTTTATACTTTTCTTCAGTGCTGTGAAAGGAACCTGTGTGTTTTCTCTAAGGTAAGTGACAGCTGACTCAAGGACACATCAAACCTACAATCTCCAGTTTGGGACTGAGCCTGATTTCTGACCTCAGTAGTTAAAAACCTCTAGCCAAAACACTAATTTTGAAGTCCTAACTTTCCTTCTCTTTTCTAGTGTTTTACCACAGACCCAATTAAGAGTTCTGACTCACACATTTTATGAATTCACACATAAAACGTTGTTTCTATTGTGGATTAGAAGGTCATCCTACTAATGGCACTGCCCACCTGTGTATATTGGACTTATCAGCATACTAGGAATAGGTGTATAGGTATGTACACTGGAAATAAAGTGGATCTATTCTCTACTCAGAAAGACAACATCTCCATATCTGTCAAAGGATAGTGGTAATGGAAAGATACAACAATAAATAAAATAATGGTTGTAGAAACAGGATTTCTCCACAACGTACCACTTAAGGAAAAGCAGGAAGAGTGTATCACTGGCACTAAATTTGCAAAAACTGAAGTTTTCCCTAGAAGACAGGTTTTATTGGGACATATCTCATTAAGACTCCCTGGTCAAATTTGAGCTTTCCTTTCCATTGCAAACTACCTTCAGAACTATCTTTCTTAGATTCACGAGCCTGTTGACTTCTAAAAGTCATGCAAGAAAACTAAGTGGACCAGGCAAGATCAAGATTGGCTTAAGGGAGAGGAATTGTAGTAAGAAGCACTTACGGTACTAAGTCATCGACAGGGTGAGAACAAAGGTGTGTGATGGGAGCATAGCTGTCCTCATAGGTATCACTCCAGTAATGAGATATTCTCCTGATTTGTAATAATTGAATGCTGGCTGCTCTTTCAGGTAGAGAAACCTTGATTTTCTCCCATCACTACCCCGAAGGGCAAATAAAGTAGCAGTAGCAAGATCATTTGGGCAGGAGACACAAACAAGCCATCACCACCCTCCTCCAATTGGCTCAACAGCCTATTTTTGTCCAGCTGCCTTGCAAGTCCCATATCAGCACTGACTGCGTAGATAAGAAGCCAAGCCTGGGTTCAGCATTTTCCAGCATCAGACTGATGGACTCTCCACACTCAGAATGCTGACCTTCAGTAACCCCTGGATATTTATTCATATAGAACGATTCTGTTTCAAAGATTGAGGCAAGAAATGACTGTTGATCTCAAAAGTGACCTCTTGAGTGGAGATGCTATGGGATTTTGGCGAAAGAAAGACAAATCAACCACAGTCATTGGGATAATGACAGAGCAAGTGTAATCATCACCTCAGAGCTGTCTATTCCTTTGCAGCTGCGTGCAAACACGCAGAGGAGGAGAAAACATGTTGACAAAAATCCATCCAGGCTTTCTGGTGTTTTACTATGAGCCATTGGCCAGCATCGTATTAGTGCCTTACATGCATGTAAGTGCAGATTCTTCATGTGTAACTTCTGCGCGTTGGACGTGTTGCACCCCAGTTTCAGTGCAAGGGTGTGTAGGGGAACATAATGTTGAAAGGAAAGTCTTTCCTGTGCCTGCAGGCGCCCCCTGTGGAACTCGGATAGTCTAGTTTCCCTATCCTGAGAGGAGAGGAGGGCAAAATGTGGCCTTGGAAGGGCATGAGGCATGAGGCTCCCATGGCTGTTTTTGTGGTCTTTGATTCTCTTGCTTTCCAAGAGTAAAAAATGAATTATCCCCTATCTACATTGTTCAAAATCTCCTCCTTCCAAAAAAAAAATTAGCAACAGATGAAGGTGAACATATGTGACAGAGTACTGGGGGAGTGTTATCCTGAGTGACAGACAAACCTACCAGTGACAGGTTGCTAGGCAACTAACTATGGCCACTCCAGAGGAAAGGCCAGTCCCTTTTACAAGGAAGGATGGGGTACAGGTCTGAATGAAAATGTATTTACAGCAGATACACTGCCATGGTTGGAAGAGAAAAGAGTGTTCCAGAGTGTTCCATTTTCCCAAATCCGAGCCGCATAACTTACATTTATCAGAGCAAATCCTCTGTTTCCCTACCCATCCCATTCCTTCTGTTATTTTTCCTTGCTGTGGGTTATGCTGCAATAACCAATGGGATGGAGTGGATAAATGGGAAGGAACAGATAAAAAAATACAAAAAAATTCAGCAGTTTGAAACTACAGTCAACAAATAATTTGAAGAAGACAAAACAGATTAAATAATCCACTGCATTTTCAAAAATAAACTTGGCCCCAAAAGTTTTAATAAAAAGCTATATCTTGACCTAACACCGAAAACAAAGCAATGTTGGTGCCATTGGGCCTTAACAGGGAGCAGATTCCACAAGTGTGGTTCTTCAGTGGATAAGGCTGTCTCCTGTATTCTCCACAATAATATTACCCTGCTGATGGGACACAGAGAAGATTGTCTCCAGCAGATTTCAATTTCCAGACCAGTCTATAGAGGAGGAGGCATTTCTTTGAGTGTCAAGATCCCAAGTCATTTAGATGTTTCGGTGTCTCCCCAGCTCCTTGAATTCAGTCTGCAAGTGAATTGTCAGCCAGTGCAATTTCTTTAGGACCAGAATTATGGGTTGTCTATATGGCAACTCAAATCATGTGCAAATACGCAGATTTCTGAAACAAAGTGTGCTTTGCTTTATTAGGTCCTTCAGCAAATAGAAGATGGGTACATGTTTTAAGCCACTTTGGCTACTTTCTTGGAGAAAGGTGGGATATCAATGAAAACAAACGAACAAACAAATTTTATTGAAAATCATAGCTCTGATGAATTTTTTTTCCATTCCTGATTGGCACATATACAGAGCATATAATAAGACTTTCTTTCGTCATCTCAGTGTGGTCACAAAGTGAGAATAGAAATGTGTGCACTGGCTACTCAACAGATTTCCTTCTGTTCAGGAGAGAAGTCTAAACAGAAGTTCAACTGATATTCACCCAAATATGAGTATCGATCTCCAGAAATCAGTGCTGCCCAAAAGGAAGGTTGCAAAATTAAGTGGCCAGGCCACTGTGCAATAGAGGTGTTGGGAACAGATCTGCCGTGAATGTAACCTACCACATTTGGAGCTCTAATGTGTTCTTCACAATGTTTGTATGGAGCTTTTGTGACATCCAAAGTGATAGAGGAATCAGCAGCATCTTTGTCCTGGATCATGTCCATAACAATGATGTCAGTATTGCTGCTATACAAAATATATACCCACAGACACTGTTGGGGAATCCAGGGGGCATGCTGTACGCCAGCATGACCCACAGAATGCCAGTGCATCAAAAACAGATGAAAAGCAGCACATGTTCACAGGAACCAGAGTGAGGCCAAAAAAATATACTAGACTACATGTTTATTTGCAGCGTGAATATATGGAAAAAGCAAAGCTTGGTAAAATCCATTATGTCTGTGTCTTCACTGCATGACAGACAAGCAGACTGCAGACAGTGAACAACAAGAAACGAATGAAGACAGAATAGAGAGTTAGACTAAATAACTGTTAGCCACTGTGGGAAAGATCCAGGCAGCTCGAATTGTTTTCCAAACTACCCATTTTGTTTCTCACAGTAGCTATCTGAAAGCTTTAAGCAGAAACTCCTTATCAGTTACCATGACTACGAGAACCAGCAGAGCAACAAGACACTTAACCTTTTAGGCAGGGATCTGGGCAGCCTAACTTTAACACTCCTCCTCATGTTCCGCAGCTGTCTCATGTGTTGGAACTGTAGGGCCTATCAACCACATGCGTTTAAGCATTTGTGTATGTTTCACTGCAGAAAGAGCTTTGGTAAATGCATCCGCCAGATTCTCCTCAGAAGAACAAAATGTCAATTGGATAACCTTGTTTTGAACAGACTGCTTTACATTTTGATACTTGATGTCCACATGTTTGGTCCTGTACTTGACTCTTTCACTGACAGCTATTTGAATACAAGCTTCAGAATCACAAAAGACATCCACAGGTACATTAATTGATACATTCAGGTCTTTTACAAGCTGTGTGAACTAGACCAGCTCATTACACAAGGAAGACAAATTGGCAAATTCTGCTTTAGCAGTAGAAGTGGCCAGAGTACTCTGCTTTTTAACTTTCCTGTAAACCAGAGCACCATTGTACTTCACAACATAGCCAGATATGCTTTTCCAATCTGACACATCCTCTGCAAAGCCACTATCAGAATAGCAGACAATTTCTGGCATTTGAACAGGAGTGATACACAAACAGTGATCTATGGTACCTTTTAAGTATCTTAATACCCTTTTTACACCTTGCCAGTGGTACTGGGTAGGCTGAGAGCTGGCCCTTCCTAATATGTTTACACCTACCATGAGATCTGGGTGACAGGACTCAGCTAGATAGAGAAGAGACTCAATCACAAATTGGTACAACTTTTTGTCAGGAAACAAAGCATCTCCACTGTTTTTGTTGAACCCTTGGACCACTGGCATTTTTACACTTTTACAATCAGTCATGTTCAATTTCTCCAATAGTTTCACAATTTTCTGTTTTTGATCCAGTAGAAAGCCACCCTTGGTCTTCTAAATTGCTATCCCAAGGTAATTTTGAACTGGCCCCAGGTTTTTGATCTGGAATTTCTTGCCTAGCTCACTGGCAAAATCCTGCAATTGCTTTTGTGTGTCACAAATCAAACACAAATCATCAACATACGCCAAGAGGATCTCTTGTTTTTCCCCTGTACCTCTGACATACACACAGGGATCAGTTTTGCTCTCTTTGAAGCCACATTCCTGCAAAGCTTTGTCTAAACACATATTCCAGCAGCGAGCTGACTGCCTCAAATCATATAGTGATATGTGAAGTTTCCACACCAATTTCTTTCCTCCCTGGTGAAAAACCCTTCAGGATGATTCATGAAAATTTCCTCTGGCAAATCAGCATTGAGATAGGCAGTTGTGATATCAAAGTGTGTGACCAAAGGATTCCTCTGAGCTGCGATGGCCAGCACCAACTGAATGGACTGCATCTTAAGTGTGCGAGCAAAAACCTTATCATAGGACTGCTCATCTGGAGCAAAACCTTGTGCTACCAGACGAGCTTTGTGTTTAACTTGCCCATCAGCAGTGGTCTTCAACTTATAGACCCAGCAGCAATCAACAGGATTGACACCCTTTGGGAGTTCACACAATGTGTAGACTTCATGTTGTGTTATAGAATCAATCTCATCCTGCATTGCCTGCCACCAAGGCGCAGCCTGGCTCTTAGACATTTGCTCCATTTCATCAAAACTGGCTGGGTCACAATTTACTAGACAGGCACGTACTGTGTGTGAAGTGGGAGTGTAGCATTGTGGAGGCTTTCCCTTTGTTTTTCTCCTGGGAATTTGTGCAGGCTGAACTCGCTGACCGGCATCATTATCAAGACTGCGAAAGCACTTCACAGCTTTTTTCTTTCTCACTTCCACACTTGGAGCCACTTCACCTCCCGCAGCCCCCTCCTCCTGAGTTGGCTCTGGCTCAGGCTCAGACTTAACCCTTGATGGACCAGGAACTAAGGAGGCAGGTTGCTTTGGCCGAATGCTAGCTCACAAGAGACAAGAAGAAGAACTTCAGAACCAGCATGAACATGTGGCCAGTTTGCATGTTCCTCAAAAGTTGCGTTCCTAAACACAATGCAGAGGACACTTCCTGCGTAAAATCAATAACCTTTACAAAAGGGCTAATATCCTAAGAATCTCAGGTGTTGAGCTTTTGGCTCTCCCTTTTTCCTTTGCCTCTTAGGAATATGAACCCAGGCAAAACTGCCAAAGACCTTCATGTGAGCGATAGAAGGCTTCTTTCCAAACATGCACTCATATGGAGAGGTCCAAAAGACTGAACTCCAAAGCCTGTTATATATGTAATTGGCAGTCAGAATTGCCTCTCACCAGAAATTCAGAGGCAAATCTGCTTCAGTGAGCAAAGAGTGCATGAGAGTTTGCAACACACCAGCGGTTCTTTCTGCTACACCATTTTGAAAACTGGAATAGGCGGCAGTTGTCCTGTGGACAATGTCCTTGCTTTTGAACCACTGTTGCAGACTCTCAGCAAGGAACTCCCTGTCATGATCTGTTTGGAACGCTTTGACCTGGCATTCAAATTATCCCTCAACATATGCACACCAGTTCTTAATTATTTGACACACTTCAGACTTTTGCTTCAACAGATAACAGAACGTGTATCTGCTGTAATCATCTACCAGCAACTGAAAAAAACCTCGCTCCCCCAAGACCGGGCTGAGATATCAGCCCAACCACATCAGCGTGAACAAGTTGAAAAGGAGCATCTGGAACTCGAGAACTGGATCTGGGTGCAGGGAGCTGCATAGATTTTGACTGTTTACAAATGGCACAGTCAAGAAAAGTAGCACAAGATTTCAGAGGACATCCCTTGAAGCTGTCTGCTAACTTTTTCAACACAGGAAAACTAGCATGTCCCATCCTTCTAGGCAACAAATGAATACATTCATCATGTTGTGGCTTGTTATCATATATTACTACAAGCACTGAATCTGGGCTTTGGTTTCTACAGTTTCTCACTCAACTCAGCCACAGCACAAATTGTCCCATCTTTCAGAACCTTGCCTTCACACTTTGTGAACAAAACATCAAACCCACTTTGAGTAAACTCTGAAACAGAGAGTAGGCAGAAATCAAGTGAAGGCACATATAACACATTATCAATATACATATCTAAAGCAGGTACATACGCAGACCCCGCTCCCATGACTTTAGCCTTAGTCCCATCAGCCAGGGCAACAGTAGCAACACTGTCTTGATTCAAACACTTGAACAGACCTTCACAGTTCATCAGATGCTGAGAGCAACCACTATCCAACAGCCAAAAAGCTTCATCAGTGTCCTGACAGCTCTCAGCAATCACACAGTCTGTTGCAACAGCAATGCTTGGACGACTCCCACGCCCACCTCTGAAGCCTCTAACCTCGAGCACCTCTCCCTCCTTGCTTGTCCAGTGGACAGTCCTTCTTAAGATGAGAGGTAGATGCACATCGATAGCATCTCCTCACAGTGCTGGCTCTGACCAGCCCCTCCGACTTGGACTTACCAGCCTGGGCAGACTTCCTCCCGGATCCTGAGTCTGTAGCAGCAGGCAGCTGGGGAGGCTGCAGGGCACTTCTTTGGGAATGACGTTCTTCCTCCTCCAGCAAGTGAGAGGAGAAATAGGACACAGTCAGGGTCTGCTCTGGAATAGCTTCCATGGTAGCAACTATAGCATCCCAACTGGGGTCAAGGGAACACAGAATACAGTAAGCCATGTCAATTTCAGGCAAAACCTTCCCCCTCTCATGCAGGGCACCAAAGATTTCGGCCAAGGTTGGCAAATGATCCTTAACTGACATGCCTGGCCTCAGCTTTGTCTCATAAAGCCTCTTCATGAGCGAAAGCTTACTGCCTGCAGTCATGCAAACCTAGATATCGTGGAGAGCCTCCCAACAAGCTCTCAGAGTGGTCAAATCACGGATATAAATTGTCTGGATATAAACCAGACAAATGGTTGTCTTCCACAGCTAGAAATATATAGGACATGGCTTTCTCCCTCATCCTTGCAGCTTCATCGGCATCTCTAGGAAGGGCTAGCAGAACAGAAACTCCTCCCCAGATGCTTTCCCCTCAGATAAACGTTTCCATCTTGACAGCCCAAGTTAGAGAATTGCTGCCATTTAGCCTGGTCAAAGGCAAACTGCTTATTGACCTAGACTCCATAGTTGCTCAGCCCCCGACTCCAGGCACTCACCACAAGCCACGTGGATCACCGGCAGATGGAACACAGCTGCAGACAGGCACCATCCATCAAACGTGGCCTCCCGTGCACAACAGGGAGGTGCAGCGGGAGCGTGAAGCTGGACCCATAACCTGTTGGGGGAATCCAGGGGGCATGCTGTAAGCCAGCATGACCCACAGAATGCCAGTGCATCAAAAACAGATGAAAAACAGCACACGTTCACAGGAACCAGAGTGAAGCCAAAAAATATACTAGACTACATGTGTATTTGCAGCGTGGATACATGGAAAAAGCAAAGCTTGGTAAAATCCATTATGTCTGTGTCTTCACTGTGTGACAGACAAGCAGACTGCAGACAGTGAACAACAAGATACGAATGAAGACAGAACAGAGAGTTAGACTAAATAATTGTTAGCCACTGTGGGAAAGATCCAGGCAGCTCGAATTGTTTTCCAAACTACCCATTTTGTTTCTCACAGTAGCTATCTGAAAGCTTTAAGCAGAAACTCCTTATCAGTTACCATGACTACGAGAACCAGCAGAGGAACAAGACACTTAACCCTTTAGGCAGAGATCTGGGCAGCCTGACTGTAACAGACACAGACAAACTCAATATCAGTGGATGTCACAATATAAAAGAAGGGATTAAGAGCCAGCTATTTTGTTCTCCTCTTCCTCATGATCTGCTCTCTTGTATTTAGATGAGGCCTCAGTACAAGGATGTAGAATTTAGGAAGGAAGATGCACCCCAGTAATCCAGCGCTAGAAGCCAAGATGGAGAAGACCTGCACAGCTACCATGGATTTGCCTTTGGTGCTGAGGTAGGTGGGCACAAAGGACACCCACATACTGCAAAATATCAGCATGCTGAATGTGATGAACTTGGCTTCATTGAACCTTCCAGGTAGCTTCCTGGCTAAAAAAGCCACAAAAAAAGAAATGGTGGCCAGAAAGCCCAGGTAGCCAAGGGCAGAGTAAAACATGGTGACCGAGCCCTCATTGCACTGCAGGACGATTTGCCTGAACTCAGAATTCTTGTCAAGTTCTGGATAGGGAGGGGAGATGCCAATCCAAACAAGACAGATGACAAACTGAATAATGGAGCCAAAAAAGACAGTGGCATTTGTCAGATTCTTCCCCACCCATTTCTGTATCCTGCTCCCTGGCTTTGTGGCCATGAAAGCCAGAAGCACAGTTATTGCTTTGGCCAGAAGAGAAGAGATGGCAACTGAAAAGATGATGTTAAAGGTAATCTGGCGGAGAAGACAGGTCACCTTTTGTGGCTGGCTAATGAATAGAAAGAAGGACAGAAAGGCAAGCAGGAGAGAGGCAAGGAGGACATAGGTGAGGTTACGGTTATTGGCTTTGACTATTGGAGTGTCTCGATATTTAATGAAGATTCCTAAAACAAGACAGGTGGATAGGCACAAGAAAAGAGAAAAAGAAACCAAGGTAATCCCCAGAGGTTCTCCATATGACAGAAAGATTATAGTTTTGTGGACACATTGGTCTCTATCACTGTTTGCAAATAGATCTTCAGAACACTTGTGACAACATTCTGCATCTGGAAAAAGGAGGGAAAAAAATATGTAGCTCAAACTCTAAAAATATTTCATATCAATAACTCGTGCAATTTCCCAGCTCTGCTCACATTAAAAATCTATTAGTCCCACTCCCACCCCGGCCCGTGTCTCTTCCTCAAATCCTTTCCTTTGCTGTTGCTGTTTCCTATGCCTACGCCTATCTTTCATTTCACTTATATCAGCTTCTCCTGGTTTCTCCCTTCTTTTTTGCTCCTCTTTTCTTCCATCTTGACCTTTGTTCATGTTTCCCACATGCAAATTCTCCTCCCTTCCCTTATAAGCTCAAGGTTTCTCTCTCCTTCTCTCTCTTTCCCCCTTCCCCTTTTGTCTCTTCCTATACTCTTTCCCCAAATCAAGCAGCCCCATTTCCAAAATATGCAGGTTAACTACTTATTATCCATATTCTAGAAAGGGATCATTAAGGAGTTGACCAGGATGAATCATGGGGAAAAAATAAAGCTCTCATCTCCTTTTGGAACCCTTTGCCTTACTAGCCGCAATCTATCCAGCCCACTTACTGAAAAGAGGAAGCCAGAAATAAGTCTGTAATATGCACAGGCTGCTATGTTCTTACCTAGACCATCAGGGGTCCTGTGCTAATAGTCCACACAGCTTCAAAAAGTGAGCAACAGTTTGCTAACAGTTTTGTGCAAGGCAATTTCCCAACCCTCTGTGATTTGACTCCTCAGTTTTGCCATTTTGCTCCTGAACCAGAAACATCTCTCATAGCTACCACATCTGGTGGGGACCATAATAAAAACGGAGGAAATCTTTAAAACTGATTGCTATTAACCCTGAATTGGCCAAGAAATGCTGCCTCCAGAGGTTGTGGGGATATATCCACAATGCTTTGGGTTCACCCTGGACAGATTTAGGCCTAAGATATGCCATTTCAAAAAAAAAACTTTATTACCCTAAAATATACAAACGTATATACAAAAGGTATACATACAAAAATACAAACACTTAACACTTAACATCCCAATTAGCTTCAGCTGCTGGATCAAACTACAAATTTTCTTCCTGAAATCTCCTTTCTAATTTCTATATTACCCATATTCTCCTTACCCAACTACAACTATCCTCTTCTTACATATCAAACCTGATAAGCATTGAGGGCATTTCCACACTGCATTATAATAGTGCTACTACTCCATTTTCAACCTCCTATGGGTTCCTGGGGTTTGCAGTTTAGGGAAAAGCATTTAAAATTCTCAGCCAGAGAGCTCTTAGGCCTCAGTAAACTACAAAGCCAGAATTCCATAGAATACGGAAAGTGGAATAATAGCGCTATATTATGGCCATAAGAGGAATAAGGGAATAGGAGATGCTTAAACTCAATTTCTAGGATTAGAATAGATTTATAGGATTAAAATGGAAGAAAGGTTAAAAATATAGAATATAGAATAAGATTAGGAGAAAATAAGAATAAAAGGAAGTGCTTGATGGAAGAATAGGATCAAGATTGAGAAGAGAAACTATTAAATTCTGGTAGAGAATAATTTATTAAGACAAATAAGATCACTCGAAGGGAAAGAGAACAATAAAGAAAAGAGTAGAATAAAGAGATAAGGAAGACTGAGGGAGAGGAAACAGGAGGGACAGAGTAAAATTAACAAGTTTGAAAGCAAGCGGAGTACCTTGAAAATGGTTATGTTCTTGCTATTTTTGGACGGTAAAAACTAAGGAATAACCAGCTAGTACAGAGAAAAGAAAATAAGGGAAGAGGGTTTTTTTTTAGTTTAGAAAATAAATGAGTGGAGGTTGAATTGATTTGGACAATTAAGTTTATTTATGAAGGGAAACTTAGAAAAACAGTTGTGAGATAAGCATATATGGAATACAAGGGTGATGTTGAATTTATTTGCTGTACACGGAAAAGATGAGGATATGGGTGACGTAAAATAGAATGTAAATTATTATTTTTTAAATTTATTTTTCTTTCCTTTTTGAAATGTGAACTCTGAACATGATTGAAGTGGATTCTGAGAACTCTGAATTTGAATAAAAAAGATTTGAAAACGGAGTAATAGCACTATAACAGTGTCGTGCAGAAATGCCCTAATCTTCCCTTTTATTCTTTTACATGGTCTGTGAAAGGTCTCCAGATTCTTAAATAAGATCCAATTACATTTCTCTTCGAAAAAATTGTGAGCTTATCCATTTCTGCTAAAACCATTAATTTACTTAACCATTTGCTTAATTTTGGTGAATCACTGTTTTTCCAATACACTAGGACCCCAATGTCTACGGATTCATTATCCGCTGATTCAGTTATCCGCGGGTATCTCACCACCACCATGATAGAGAGAGGTGAGGAGCATGGGATCACGCTCATCCCCACCTCCTGCCCCTCATCCTGGGCCCCATCCTCGTAATCACAGTCAGGAGAGAAACGAGGAGCCCAGAATCTCGCTCATCGCCACCTCCTGCTCCTTGCCCTGGGCCCGATTCCGGTGCTGGCTGCAGGGAGAGAAGTGAGGAGTGCGGGATCGCACTCATCACTGCCTCCTGCCTTTTACCCCAGGCCCCATCTTGGTGGTGACCAGCAGGAAAACAATGGGAATCACGGGATTGTGCTCCTTGCTGTTTTCCGACTTCCTGCCTACGGCCCCAGGCCAATCACAGTGGGGGCGGATGGCAGGAAAACAGCAGGGACAGTAAGACCCCACGCTTCCTGCTGTTTTCCCACTGGCTGCTGCTGCAATCAGCCTGGAGCAAGCAGCAGGAGAGGGTGTTTGGGAGTATCTCCAGATTTCAGTATCCGCGGGGGGGGGGACTAATCTCCCAAGGCTACAGGGGTCCTGCATTATTTTGCATATGTAATCCTATCTGCTGTTACCATATATCTTACTAAGTTTCTATGCTGCCTTTCCCGAATATCATTTCTATCTGTCATGCTTAACAGAAATAATTCTGGTTTGAATGCTATTTTTATCTTTAGTATCTTCTGCATGTGTTTACAAATTGGGAGCCAAAATTTCTTTGCCTTTCTACATCGCCTCCACATATGATAATAGGAGCCCTCATGGTTTTTAGATTGCCCAAGTTATGCCTTTTTAAAACTGGAAGTCTACAGGAAGTGGCTTCCATTCACTTCCTGCTGCTACAAAGGCCTCACTTGGATTTAAAATGGCCCAATGTTCCCTGGAGAACATTTCAGAACAAAATTTGATATTTTTGCTGAGGGAAGATCTTGTGGGTGTGAGAGTTCAACTTTTCAGGGGGATGTTTTTGCAGTCCCCTGCCTAGCCACAGTTGACGCCCCCGCTACCTTACCTATGTGAGTAGAAATGGTCCCTTCCATGCATGAGATGCAATCATAGCAGCAAATAGGCTGCCCTTCTGGAACTGCCTTCCTGGATCCTGGTTGGCATCTTGGTGTACAGACAGAAGAGGACCTTGTCTGAAAGACATGAAGAAAATGAGGGTTGTAAGACTTTGTGTTTTGCCCACTGAAATAGAATTTGAGAAAATTTAACTACATCTTTCTATGCTGAAGGACCTATGGTTCTGGGAATGAGGAATCCCTGGCCTTCCACATATTGATGAACAACTACTTCCACCATGCCATTTTGGGTGGGTATGATGGGAAATAGAATCTAGAAGCACCTGAATCTTTTCTAGGTTTTCTAGATAAGGACTTGTAGAACAACTCACCTCTCTCTCTCTCTCTCTCTCTCTGTGTGTGTGTGCGCGCTCTGTGTTCCAAAGATGTATCCCAAAGTATAGAATTGGCCACATGTGACTGACAGGACTGGAATCTGATCCAAAATGGTCAATGACAACCCATGGCATGTTGTGAAGTGGTGGATGGAGAGAAGGCAAAGGAGAAGAAAAACAGTTAACTGAGGAGATGGCCAGGTAAGAGGATGCTGATAACCTTCATAGCTTTAGCTGTTTCAGAGGAGGGTGGAAAGAGTCAGCTAGGGTTTGGGCCAGTTGGGAGTTGAAAGAGGTCTATGTGAGTTAAGGGAAATTATCACTACCTGACCTTACTCTATCAGGGGACCTACTCAGTCCACACCTGAACATAGGGAAACATAGAGAATCAGCATTTTAAACTTATTTAGAGTATTTATACCCTGTTGTTCAACCACAAAGGCTCTCAGAGCAGTTTACAGATTGTTAATTTGACAGTTCCCTCAGACCTACAATCTAAATAATACAGACACACAAGGAAAAGGGAATGGCAGCAAGAGAGCAGATTAAATGTGAAAAATACTGCTGGTTCTTCTCTCCCTCCCTTCAATGCCAGGGCAGTGGTAGTTGGGATGCAGGGAGGGTCTATCATCTGCTTCTCGGTTCACTTTCCATATTTCATTCACTTGATCTTCTTTTAGATAAGCCAGTAGTGTACTCAAAAGAGAGGTTAAGGTGGGGAAGAGACTGCAGAGCAAGGCATAAGAACTGACCTGGGACCTTGTCCCACTATGTTAGTCTGTTGCCGCAAAACAAAAAGTTGCCCTATGATACAAGGGTGAGGAACATCTGGCCCTCAATCTGTTTTGGACCACAACTCCCTCAGGCCCCTATCATTGGCCAGCCTTGGTGGTACTGAAGGGAATAGCAGCCTAAAGGTGAGGGTTTTTTACAAGTTGAGGACTAACAAATTTATTGTGGCATATACTTCCATGGAGCTATGCCCATTTACTCAGATTGTCTTAGTCTTTAATGTGCTACAAAACACTTCTTATAAATGGTCTCAGCAGTAGCTCCTTACACTCCAGTAATATTATCCCCATATTGCCAATGAAGGGTTGAGAGGCTAAGAGACAGTGGTCTGACATAGGCAACTAATGAATGTATCATTAATTTGAATTGAAGATTTCCAGGCCTATATTTCACTCTCATAGCTACCGCATTGCACCAGCTTGTAGAATATGAGTGCATTTCCTACCTTGTTAAACCAGTTGGGCCACACAATGGCCTCTTCCTGAATGGTCATCTCTACAGATGAGGAAACCTGGCTCTCTAGCTTCCCAACTTTCACTCTCCTAGCAGATTCATTAGGAAACGTGACCAAATTCACAACATCGTAGTTGGCTACCAACTCCCCATCCTCATCAAAATGTATCTCTTCCAGGGTAGTACTGTTAAAGTGCACATTTCTCAGAAAAGAATGAAGCTAGAAAGAAGAAAAAAGGCCAGTGTATGCACAAAGGGAATAGGAATGAGAGTCAATGCTTCTGCCTTTTGAGACATAGCAGGGAGAATCTAGGGTGTGGAACTGTCCAGGTTTCTAGTTCGAGTTGAGCCATTAAACCCATAGGGTGGCCTTGGGCCAGTGACTCTCCATGGGAGCTTTCTCACAGAATTATTATGAAGGTAAAATGAAGAAGCATGAGTTATGTATCCAAGTGCTATCCAAGATGCCAAGCCCTGTCCCCAAAATTTCTTCAATAATTTGAAACTGTGGCTTAAAGTGTGAGGTAGCACCCAGAACATATGCACTGCCCCATCGAATGAAGGGCACTAGGAGCTTAACGACCAAGGAGCCAGTGTGATGTAGTCCTTTTAGTGTTGGATGAGAATACCCAGGTACCAGAAATCAAATTCCTTCCCAGCCATGAATACCCAGTGGGTGATCATGGGCAAGTCACATGCTGCCAGTGTTAAGGAAGTCAGTAGCAAATCTTCTCTAAATAATCTTGTTAAGAATGCCCTATAAGTAGTATTTGAACTACAAGTCCACCACCACCACCACTAAATTGCTTAGAGGTCAAAGCACTTAGCTGTCTAGGGCACCACTGTTCCTCTGGCTCAGAAGCAGGAATGTATCTCCTTGCTTTTTGTCTTCCTAAAACAAGCATTTCCTAAGTTTAACAGTGTTCTTCCTGTTGTGGGAAAGTATTTGAAAACTGTGCCGCTTTCAAAACTATTCACTGCTGAAGACTATGGTTGTTTTGCACAGAAAGCTACAGTTTCTGCACAGAGAATAATATTTCTATGCAGAAATATTTCTGTTTTCTTTGCAAGAATATATGAGTTTTATACAGATTAAATCTCTAACAGATTAAGTCCCTAAGTACACCATTTTCTCTTTGAGAAACATCATTGCCTTCCCAGACAATCATATTTTTAAACAGAAATATTATTCTCCATGCAGAAAGGCTTTTCCAGGGGCAGAAAATTCTGTCTTCTGCACTAATCAACGAACTGTGAACTTGCATACAATAATTCTTGAAATGTGGAAATTCTCTTCAGTCTAGGATTTTTCTCATCACGGTTTCTTGTAAGCCCCCTAATACACCTAAAAAACATGTCCTGAGGAACCTAATTATTTTATATCAAATAGAGAGATACTGGAAGGACACGTAGGCAGTAGAGCTGAGTAGCTGTTTTCCGTCACATCCTGGGTAAATCTGGCAAATGGCTCACAGGCCATTGGAATGGAGTTTCAACAGCAATGATCGACAATTACTCTCTGGGAACAAATAAACAATGCAAAACAGTCTGGAATTTGACACTTTGAGGCATGCATTTCCAGAGAGATACTGATGTTGCAGAAAATTACAAGGATGTTTGGTTGTATTTTCTTTGAACTACAAAACTGCAACCATCTGGTTTCACAGGAGCACTATAATTAGGCCTTTTTCCTTCTTCTTTTCAGAGTTTTTGGAGAGAGTCTTTTTGGAAGTTTGAGAGCTTAAAGTTAGGAGTTCTCCCAGATCTGCAAAACTATGAAGCTGGTAAGCTCCCCGCAGCCTCTAAAGGTGTGGCATTGGTATAGTATCAAATGAAACCCTTTATCTCTCTCTCTCTCTCTTAATTTTCATCTCTTTCTTTCTATAGTCTTGTATGTTTGTTGTAGTGAGTGAAGCTGAGTGATTGTATGAACTTTAACTTTCTATAGTCTTGTATGCTTGTTGTAGTGAGTGCAGCTGAGTGATTGTAGGGACTTTACATCTAT
Source organism: Ctenosaura bakeri (assembly GCA_948474755.1). Taxonomy (NCBI): domain Eukaryota; kingdom Metazoa; phylum Chordata; class Lepidosauria; order Squamata; family Iguanidae; genus Ctenosaura; species Ctenosaura bakeri. Next base: position 45,232 of record CAOLHI010006712.1, read on the forward strand.
GTCAATAGAATACTTCAATTTGAACAATTTGTGTGATTTTTGACTGGGCCTGACCCTGTAAACATTGGGTTAAAAAGATCCTAAGTACCCTGTCCTCTTTGCATAGCTAAAGCAATGCAGAGCTAATTTTTCCCTACAAGAGACAATTTTGATAGCTTTTGGGAATCCTTTTAAAGAAAGCCCCGAAGCAAACAAAGTAACATTCTTCACACTCAGGAAATAAGTTTTCTAACATTTTTCAAATATTTCAAATATTTTTTCCATCCTTCCTCTGAAGTGCTATACAAGGCATCAAACAAAGAAAGCACTATCCTGTTACTTGTTTACCTGCATTCTTTTGGCTGGAGATGCTAAGACATTCATCCTGAAAGCTTTTCTACTGAAAGCATTGGTTGGGATCCTGTTAGAGACACACACACATATAAGTTTTCACTTATGTGCATGTATGTCCTTTTTCCTGCACTGCAGAAATTGCATGGCCATTCCCTGCTTCATGGCAGTGTCTGGTTGTATCAGCTGAAGTTGTCTCAGGGTTTCAGCCCAGATATATCATTTCTTGCCTCCCTTTGGGGATATAGCCAGACACTTCTGTGATCTTGCCTGCTCTCTGTGAAACAAGGAATGGCCAAATTGGGACTGTGGGAAGCTTCAAAGGCTGTTAAGCAAGTTGGGGAGGTGGGTAGGCCCATGTGTGGATCAACTATAACATGCTGAGGAATAAAAGATTGCAGCTGCATGCTTCAGCCCACAGAGAACTATAGGCGAGAATCCCATTAGGAAGTCACGTACATGTAACATATGTATTGATCTATGTACAGCATATTTACATACATACAATTATGCATTTGTGACTGCTACATATTCACAACTGCTACACAGGCCATTTCCACAAGGGGTATTTAAAATGTTGCAGTGAGTCCTCCACAGAGGATGCCTGCACCTTGGAGTGGACTGGGTCCGGACTACTTACTGTAGATCCAGAGCTCAGTCTACTCTGGAACGATCCCAAGTGGTCCTCCAGCGTGCTTTTGAAAGACGTGATTTTTCCGGTCTTTCAAAAGCACGGAGCACGCCATGGCAAGCCTGCTGCCTTGTGCAGATTTGCAGGCTCACATCAATGAGAGCCTGCAATCTGTTGAGGACAGGCTTTAGGCTGGCGAGCTTCAGCTGTTCGTCGAGACCCACAACCAACCGGAAGCTGCCATTTTGGACACTGGAGCAGTGAGGATCGATGACCACGTACTGCTCCGGAGCAGCCTGGACCGGAATGGGGAGCCAGAAGATCTGATAAGTAGCGGCATGGGGTGATTCCTTGCCCCGTGTGGAAATGGCCATAGTCTCTATTTTAAGGGCTACATCAGGTCCAGTCCCCTGTTCTTCAAGAAGTGGCTGCCTAATGCCTACCTCATTCTCATGCAAGTGATCTCTACCATAAGGGGTGGTACTTTTTTTTCCTGTTAAGCCAGATATTACCAATGGGTGAGAAACTCATGCAGCCACTTCTCAAGTGACAGAGACTCCAAGTGGCTGCTTACCAATAAGTAGGGTTCAGGGTGAGATATGGCTGGACTCCAGTATGTAATGCTGTAGTTAGCATGCTACGTGGCATGTAAAAATCACCTGGATTCCCCACAACACTTTCTCCCAAATAAGACCACTAACACGGCAAGCTGATCCATGAATTCCTAGAATGAGATGCAATTTAAGTGGTTCTTTCTCTTTCTTACCTGCCATGGCTGAATTCCACTCAGGAGACTCAATCTTCCTTTTTTGGCTACTTTCAAGTGGGTAGATAAGGATGTGGTCATGGCATGGAAGGCATGTGCCACAACATAGACAGCATTGTAAACACTATAGCTCTCAGCAGACAGACTTTTCTCCAGCCAAGCTGAAGGAAGGCTTTCCACATTTCCCTGGATGATACATCTTTTCCAGGTTTTCCTTGAGGATCTTTGGTTGGAATCATAGCAATCAAGGGCTTCTGACCAAGCCTGTTCAAGGGAATCATTACTTTGAATCAGGAAAAGCTCCTGAAATGTTAAACCCCTCCTGTCTGTTTGGATGATAAAGACAGTGCACCCTGGAAGAATTTGATATCCCAATATGAAAATGATGTGTTTAAAAGGTGAAGCCCCAAAAGAGCTGTGGAGATCCAGACTTTACCTGGAAGGTATACACTTCTTCTTCAATTGCAACTAAATACGAGGCAACAGAAGCATTGAATCAGAATCACCATAAAAAATGAACACATTGGATTTCCTCTGCCTCACATGTGCCAGGAAATCAAACAGTTCCCTTTATTTAACCATGAATGCCATCAGAATATATTTGTGGAACTCTACCTATGAAGGCTACACAAATCCCACTCCCAAGGAACATTTCCTCCAAGGTTCTCAGAAAAAGATCTCCAGCATCATTTCTTGGAGCAATGAGATGACCCAGGTCCACCTGAAATACAGGAGCAGCTTTACGATCCCCATATACTGTGGCCTTTCCTTCGGGCTCATCCAGTAGGAAGAAGGAATGTGATTTTGTACTCGGAATATGATTGATAAAGCCATAAGTGAGCTAATAAGGAACAGAAACAATCTTCAGTGGTGTAAATAATGCTCATATAATGCTCAAATAATGCTAACCTAAAATGCCTTCCTCCTGACAGTGCATTTCTGTACATGTTTATTCAAAACTAACACTCGCTGAATTAATTGGGATTTGCTCTCAAGGCTGTGAGCATCCATCTCTTACACTGTAGTGGAAATATGTCTCATCAAACTCAAATTCTGAATACAAATGTATGGGATGGCATTCAAAGAGCATCTTGTAAGTCAGTTGTAAGTTAAAACCAAAACTGTGCTCTTTGAAATATTTCTGAAATTTAAATATTACTTCTTTGTTTTTAAATGCTCAAGGAATACAAATATATCAAAGTTAGGGACAAAAGCTACTGCATAGGAGAGTAATGAAGCACAGCTGTTCCTGAGAAGTTTTTAAGCATTTTTTTTAAAGAGTACATTTTCCATATAAATCAGAGTAACTGCTCCATAATTGGCAAGAAAGTGTTTAATCTGCAACTTATGCCAACCAGATTTGAGCAACTGGGATATAACAAAAATCTATGGCACTGTTTTAGTTTTTTGTTTTAAGTCTGTTTCTCTATGTTGGATTTTTTTTTTACCATATTGCTGTATAACGTTTAGCAAATTGCGTGACTAATGATTAAAAATACTATTTTTATTGGAATGTGCTGACCCCTTTGTCACTCAGACTTTCCATTTTTTCTGTGGCCCTTTCCACACGTGGCGAGGGAAATGCTCCCTGCCGCTACTCACCGGCTTTTGGTGGGTCCAGGCGAGTCCATCAGGACGAGAAGCAGTGCGAGCGCATCGCTCCGCACTGCTCCGGTGTCCAAAATGGCAGCTTCCGGTTGGTGGAGGCTCTCCACCAACCGGAGAAGCTCACCAGCCTAAAGCCCACCCTGGCAGATCTGCAGGCATGCACTAGTGCGCGCCTGCAAATCTGCACCGGAGCGTGGCGACAGAGCAACATGGGGTTGTGCGCTCCATGCTTTTTGAAAAAGCTCTTAAAAGAGATTTTTAAAAAGCATGATGCGTGACCAGTTCTGGTCGTTCTGGAGCGGACTGAGGTGCGGAACTACGAAAAGTAGTCCGACCCAGTCCACTCCACGGTGCAGAAGACCTCCATTGGAGGTTGCTCTGCACTGTTTTAAGAGGCCCGTGCGGAAAGGGCCTGTGTTGGGCTTCAAGGAAGAAGGGACAAAGTATTGGCCTGGATGAAAAAGTACATCAAGCCTGAAAAGAAGATTTTTTTTTTTAAAATTGAAAACCTAATCTTTGCAAAATACATCTAACATTTTATTCTGGAGACCCCCAGGTTTAATGTCCCAAAACTTTTCATTTGTCACTTAATAGCCCTCAAGAAAGAAGGTACAACAGAAAAAATATTTTTGACTCATTTACAAAGATATTGACATACAAAAGGAAAATTATGTGACCTTACAAAGCAGATATTGCTCCATAGCTTTCTTGGAGCAAACAATAGAAAACAATCTTTCTTTCTTTCTTTCTTTCTTTCTTTCTTTCTTTCTTTCTTTCTTTCTTTCTTTCTTTCTTTCTTTCTTTCTTTCCTCCCTCCTCCCTTCCTTCCTTCCTCCCTTCCTTCCTTCTTTACATGTTGGATTTGACGTGTTTTCTAGCATCTCAAAAACACTAACACTTCTGAGAGGGCTACAATTCCAGCCTCTAGGAGTTTGATCTTACCTGAGGAACCTTGTAGAGCTCTAAGATGGTTGCCATCTGAAAAAAAGCGTCTCCTCCTTGGATAACAGTAAGGAGCTTTTCTTTCTTTCCACACCTGAAATTAGGGACCGTCCAATGCCCAGTAGAAAGCAGGTCTATTGCGGCTTCATAGACTATTCTTACACTGAAATAATTTTCATAAATGTTGTAGCCTAGTGTAAAGTTGGGTAAGAGCCGTGGGTTTTCATTGATCTCATTAATAGCCATCAGGATGGCCAGGATGTGCTGATAGTTCCTCTCCAATAACCTAGATTGAAAATTAAACAGAACATCATCTGACAAAAACAGTACACTCTAGTCCAGGGGCAGGATTTTTGGACTAGAAATCTCAGCATCACTGACCAGCATAGCCAATAGTGGGGAATGCTTGGAGTTCCAGTCTGACATCATCTGGACGGCTGCATACATACTCTAGTCCTTCTCCTTTAATAAGGGTTTAGATTTGCAATGGGTTGCTACTTGAAGAACACACTATACCCATGGATGTTCCTGCCCATTCAGAACATAAGAACTCTTCTGCAATGTCTATTTTCCCATAATTACATGATATTCTATTGAAGGACAAAAAATAAAAAATGCTGGACTAAATAGGTTTTTGATTGTATATCTGTGAGCTATATTTATCCTTCTAACACTCTTGAGTCTTTTGTCTCTTTCAGATGCCTCATGGGGGGAAACGGTCAATGGGTTAAATTGATGAACATACTAAATGATGGGTAAGTTTTTAAATTGCTTGTATTTGATACTTAAATTATGTGGTAACTTCTGCATGTTTTTACAGATCAGTGCTGTTTTAATTTTCAGTCCTAGGGCAAGGCCCAAAGAAGCTGCCCCTTGCAAGAAATCCGCTCACTCTAGTCACACAGTGACGTGATTCTGACCCCCAAATTCTCTCCAAGGCACTGTCAGATTACCTCTGGGTGCCTCAGTGGTCGCATTTCTTTATATCAGCTAAAGTTCTAGACACCTAGCTCCTTAAAAGAAATATCTGGTGTTTGTTTTTGAAATTAATTCAGTTTAGTTGGAGTGTTCATTGTTTAAAAAAGAAATAAACCTTGTAAATTTGGAGAAGTACAGAGTTACTCTGATCCCTGGACTGAAAAGCGACACAGGTTCAGTACAGCTCTTTATGTGAGCATGCGTGTATGTTTCTTCTGACTCTGAATTTGCACGTCAGATTTTTATGCATTCTTCCTGTTTGCTCTTCTTGAATCCTGTGCTGTTTGGATAGAGCATGTTGCAGTCATAAGCTTTGTCTTTCCATATGACCATTTGTGCAAGATGGGCTTGAAAGCATAAAACCAGCCAAAATCCATGACCTTCTTTTACTGAATTCAACTTCAGCTCCTTAGATTTTGCTATATTTTTATTCTCTCTTGACAACGAAGCACTTCTCTCACACACTACATTAGCTACATGCAGGAAATGTGTTGATTTTTTTGTGAAAAACTCAAAAAAATGGCCTTATCACATTTTGGTGTTGTTCTGCTGGAGTTCAATCTGTTAGCCGGTATTCCTAGAAACTGTGCTCTTCTTTATCGCACTACTCTCCAAGACTGGAAGCAAAGTTGTTCTTCCTTGGTCACTAAAGAAAAACTGGCTAGCTTAAGATCGAGTCCTCACAAGTCTTGTAAAGGAGCACCTTCTGTAATATAAGTGGACATAGGTTGGGACATTTTTTATCATTACATGAGTGCCCAAACACTTATGTTCACAGTCTAGCAGGATGTTCTCTGCATAAGCCTCAAGGAAATGAATAAGAGCTATGCAAGTGCCAAAACTCTGGCGGAGCCTCACAGTTCACTGAGGCCTGTATAAGAGAACATCCTGCTGGATGGTGTAGTAAACCTTTGATGGATCTTTGTTACTGTAAAAAGGCTTGAGGGAGTGAATAAAATCTTTTTTTAAAAAAAAAAAATCAAATTGAACATTGCTCAGTGCTCTTTCGATTTGGAGAGTGGCTAAGGCTAGTTGGCTTTTAACTGATGTGCCTTAACAGTCATAAAATGATATTATCCATCTATGAGAAGGCCTAGCGCAAGTGTACATATATTTTCCCTGCTGTAAGCTAGACACAGTTCACATGTTTATGAAGATCAGTCAAAAAAGTTGTTGAAAGTATAAGGTTTCTCCTAGGTCAAGGCAGGGAGACAGAATTAGATCCTCTACTTCCTCCATCTGCACAACTTGTTGTTAATGATGAAGATGACAAATGTAATGAGACGGAGGATTCCTTATTTTCTGCAGTTTGCGTCTGACTTTCTCCCAGTTTCACTCTTTGCAAGAAAAACTGAATCACATGCTGGGCTGGCGATTACATTTGACCACTCAATCTAGTACACTAGGGCTTGATTTTGTATGTTTTTTTCTTTGTATCTGTTTGAAGACTTAGGAACTCACATCCCCCAAATGCCTCCCAAAGAGTGTTTTAACAGAAACTGTAGGAAATGGGGGCTTGACCCAGGAAAATAAGGGATGCATTTGTGGCAGATAGTGTTTAAATTTCTAAGTGACATCAAGGCTTCCTCTATTACATTGCAAAACATTTTTTCCAGAACTACAGAGCTCAGTCGCATGCTCTTGTCTGATAAGTTACATAGAATTTAACCAGGGGAAAACAGGAAAGATTAGAATGCATTGAGAACAAGGACAAGCAACCAAAGACTTACAGTGAGAAGTCACGTGTAGGATCAGACATGAAAGCATGTACTGGATGCACGGCTGCCCTTGTAGGTATAACTCCACCAATGAGATAATCACCTGGTCTGTAATAGTTATAGGCTGAGACATCTAGTCTTGCTTCCGTCACTACCCTGAAGAACAGATGAATTAATAGTAGTAGCAGGATCATGTGGGGAAGCACAAGCAATCCACAGCCACCCACTTTCAGTTAACTTGGTTACACTCAGATTATTACAGAAGGAATCCCGCTACCTAAGAAGTCCAGCTCCTAGACAAGCCCTTACTGAGAATGACTTCAGCTGAGAATCCAAATATCGCTTCAGCTAAATTACATGTCACACATCGAGAATGAAATTTGCTGTCACACCACCTCCTAATCCAAACCCAAAAGGGTTTTTTCCTGAGTATCCCTGAACATATGTTTAGATGTGTAATAGTCCTTTTTCTCAGTATGATGCAATGAATTAATATTGATCTCAAGTGTGAGCTCTGGAGTAGAAACTATGGTGGGGACTTGGGTACAAGGAATACAGACTAATCACAACAATTGTAATAATTACAGAGAAAACACAATCATCTTTCCAAAGTTGCATACTCTTTTTTGCACCTGGATGCACATGAGCTGTGCAGTAGAAGAAAATATGTTTTACAAAAGCCCATGCCATGTTTTGCTGTGACGAGAATATGTGCAAATGTTTAATGAAGGAAAGTTCTCAGAGGAGCATAGAACATGGCTTTAGAATATGCTTCTGCATTTTTCAGAGTATGGAACCCAATTCAGGAGTTCCCCCTTCATGTGCTTAACTGTTTCTTCCTTCTGCATTTCTGCATTTCCACCACTGAGCTCATAGATGTCCTCTTGAAAATGCAAGGCAGTCAGAACAGGGACTCCCAACTGGTAGATAAAGTCAGACACAAACAGGCCATTATACACATTTAGCCCAAGCCAGGGATGCTCATGCTAGGGATTCTCCCAGTCCACTGCACTTCTTCATGGGGTCAAGGACCCATTGGAACCCAACATCTGGGGAAGGTAGATGATAAAGGGGGAAACAGGACAGAATTCACTCCTAAGCTCCCGGTGGACATAGGAGCAGTCCAAAATGTCCTCCACTGTGATGTAGCAGCAAGTTGAAATCCAACCTCCAAGACCATGGCATTCGCCAGGTATGGAGGAGATGAACACCATGCTAACAGATGAGATGGAATTCCCCTGAATGTAGACAATCTACTGATGAAAGGCATGTGAGAACCAAGAGGGGATGACAGCGTCCTAGGAACACCCTTCCTCTGCATCCACAACTTGACTTTGAACACGGCAAATTTATTTCTATGGCAGATTGAAAGTGCCCCCCCCCCGAAATTTCTACTATAGAGAGAATGAATGCCCCTTAAGACACCATCTCCACTGTGCCCCATTATAAATGAAACCTCGATATCAGAGTTCACAGACATCTGAATAAAAGAGAAGACTGAATATGGCCTTGCAAAGAATGCCTGTCTGCTAATAGAAGGGAAAGATCCCCCTCCAGAACAATGATGCAAATATTCATCCAAAGCTGAGGAAGGTGTAGGAAAAACCATAGAGAGTTTGCAAAAAGGAGAAGCAATTACTCCATTGCAGTGCATCTGTAATGCACCTCATGGCCTTTCCCCAAGTTGGGAGGTAAGACCTGGTAGATGACTGTGGATTTTTGAGCCTTCAGTGCCACAACCCCTCCTGTTGCCTCTGTAGTGTCCTAATACAATGACATCTTATCAGCCATAGCTGCAGGTGCCAGATATTATAGTATGGTGGATTTGGCTAGTTCCTTCCAATCAATAAAACTTCCTGAGCAGTGCTGATACCATTTTACATTCACATTCCACAGACAGCAGTATGTTTTCCAGCACCCCACAAGGATTTCATTCCAGCCCTCCTATTTACCATGCACCCATTAGTAAGATGTGGGACAAGTTAAAACCAGAGTCCAGGGCAAACATCCTCTTCTATGTAGATGATATCTTGGTTCACTCAGTGTCAGAAAAAAGAACTCAAGGAATAATTAGGGAATTCCTTGGGTCTAATTAAGGATACCAGATTCAAGATGAACTAGGAAAAGGCCCAATTAGCTATGCCTGAGGTGAAGTACCTAGGTCTCACCTTAGGAAGTGAAAGCTGAATCTTTGACGCACAGCGAGTGGTAATGATTTCCAAACTTCCAGTGCCCATTGACATTCACTCTCTCACAGCCATGCTAGGCACCTTAAGTTTCTCGAGAGACTGAGCCCATTGAACTGAAGACCTGTTCTCTTTATACCCTCCTGAAAAAGAATGTCTCATGGAACTGGACACCAGCAAAGCAGAATGCTTTTGCTGAATTTAAAAGCATCATGGCAAAAGCACTTGCATTGCCACACCCTGATATGAGAGAACCATTTTGTATACAATTGGTGACATCTAAGCATAGCATAGGTGCTGCCCTTACCCAGCAGGAGTTGAATACGCAGAGGAACGTAACTTATGCCTCACGTAACCAGAAGCCTGCTGAACCCAAACATAGCCCCTGTGAAAAGATTGGTCTAGCCCTACTGTGGAGTTTCACTGATTGGGAATTCATTGTCAGGTGTTAAGGTTATTGTAGAGCAGCAGTTCTCAACCTGTGGGTCGGGACCCCTTTGGGGGTCAAATGACCATTTCACAGGGGTCGCTGCTCCTCTATCCCGCCCTTCTCCCTTTTGAAAGAGGGCGGCCTCACAGCCAATGGGAGCGCTGTTTCTGAGACCCTGCGCTGGGAGGAGGTGAGAGGAGGCATGCTGGGCGCTTGTGGGGATGCTTCCCCGCCTTTCCCTGCTGTGTGGGAGGGCAGAGGTGGGGAGACCGAGAGGGGCTCGCAGGTGTAGCGTGGTCGAGGGGCTACAGTGGGCATCGCACCCCACTCTCAAGCCCACAGAGTGACGAAAGGAGGAAGGAAGGGGCGACCATGCGACGTGGGACTGAGAGCGTCCGAGCAGCCGTGCTCCCTTTAAGCGAGGGAGGGAAGGAGGGTGGGAGTGAAACAAAACGTGTCTGCTTATGCTGCCGCCATCTTTCCTCTCTCCCTGTCCTTTCCTCCCTGCCCTTCATGTAAAATGTGGGCTCTTTCGATGTTGCCTTTGTGAGTGACTGGCTTTTTGAACTGTGGAAACCTAACATTCAGAACTAGAACTACTGCCATAATTCTGGCACTGATGGACATTTTCTGTGCTTAAAAAAAATGGGGAGGGTAACCAGTTTTTAGGCATTAGAAGTCTATCCAGAGCAGTGATTTAGGGCAGTGTTTCCAATCTATTCGATGTTGGAAATAACTAAATAAATAAATAACGAAAATAATTTTATGGTTGGGGGTCACCACAACATGAGGAACTGTATTAAGGGGTTGCAGCATTAGGAAGGTTGAGAACCACTGTTGTAGAGACTACACGTACTCCCCTTAAATTCATTTTGTCAGGGAAAATCCAGAATGGTCAAGTTTCCAATATGCACATTGTACAACAGACATTAGCCCTGGTTAGATATGAGGTGGACTTTAAGAAGGAAGAGAGTGAAGTTCATGTCCCCTACGGTCTCATAGTTACCAGGGAACAACACAAGTTTCCCTTCCCCCAATTCTACATGTTCATTGACCAGCAGAGTGGGGAGCACCCCTCCCTGAAGCCCAGCTACAAGGTTTTGTATTCTGGTTCTCCAACAGATCGACCCTCCGTGTTGCAGGCACCCCCAAGACCAGATATGGAGCCATCCAGGTGGATGATTCTTTCATTTTACAGGGAAAAGGTCACCCTCACTTCTCTCAAGCAGAGAGAGGCCCTTAGAGTTATCTTGCGCTATGAACCACTTGATTGCCTCTTGTCAATCTATACAGACTCAGATTGGACTGGTAAAGAAGTAAGAGTCTGGCTACCCATCTGGCTTGCTAATGACTATAAGACCTTAGAGAGAAGGACCATAGCCCATTTAGACAAGTGGCTGTGCGTAGCCACCAAAATATAAAACAGGACAGCCCCCATTTGGATAGAAGATGTAAAAGGGCCACCAGAGGAAAGCGTCTGAGGTCTGCATCTGGAGTAACCCTGAAGCACAGCATCTGTGAATCCCATTAATGTCAACCCTAAGAAGATCCCCACCACATCTCTTCTAGATATAGCCAGCCTCCAGAAGGGAGTCCCAGAACTAGGGCCATTTCCACACTAGACAGTTACAGTGCTATTCTTCCACTTTCCACATTCTATGGAATCCGGGAGTTTGCAGTTTAGGGAGGGGCATTTTTTTGCATCTTTTTTATTAAAAACAGTAAAAGAGAAAAAGAAAAAAGAAAAACAAAACAATCAGATATTACATCACATTCGTAACATAAACTTAATAACATCTAACACACAAAACATACACATATAAAAAACTACATATCTTGCTGACATATTCTCACAAACATAGAGCACTTCCCCCTTTTCAGGAGATACAGCCTTATGTCATTTTTTTAAACAACTATCTCTGTATATCTGAAAGAATAGAATCCATTATTCATTTTTTCACTCATTATTTCCAACTCTATTTTTCAAATTTTATCCTCATTATATTATTAGCTATTTCAACATTTCTTTTCTTTCTAAAACAAGTAAACCTATTGCATCAACATCTCTTCTCTTGCTTCTACTTCCCTCCACATTCTTGCTTCTACCTCCCTTCACATTCAGATAATGAGGGCTTATTCCTCATTATTTCAACGATTATCACTTTCCAACTTCTCTTCATGATTAGAAACCTTTAGTTAAGATTCTCTTATTTCACAGAAATTCTGTAAATGGTTCCCATGCTTTATAAAACTTACTGTCCATTTTATTATCTAATCTGTAAATCAGTTTATCCATTTGTGCTAGTTCAATGTTTTTTTTCTATCCATTCTTCACTGTTGGGGTGCAAGTTGATTTCCAATGTTTAGCATAGACAAGTCTCGCCACCACAATTACATGCCATGCTAATCTTTTAGTACAAAAATCTATCGAGCTATCTGCACCAAAAAGTCCCAGTAGAAAAAATTCTGGGATTAAGTCAATATTCATTTTCAATTTTTTTTTGCATATTTGCTCATATAGCGTACCAGAATCTCTTTGCTCTGTCGCATCCCCACTACATATGGTAGAAGGATCCCATTTGTTCTTTACATTTCCAGCATTGATTATTCATATTCTTATTCATTTTTGCTAGTTTGCTGGGTGTTAAGTACCAACGGTATACCATTTTCAACACATTTTCTTGTAAAGTATAGGATCTGGTATATATTGGTTTTCCAAATATTTTCCCATTCTTCTAGAAGAATATTATGCTTGAGATCTCTCGCCCATTTTATCATACAATCTTTAACCATCTCTTCCTCTAATTTAAAGATAACTATTTTTATACAATCTTGAAAGTAACTTTTTTTTCACCCTTTAACATCAATTCTTCTAATTCGTTTTGTCTTAAATCCATTCCTTCTCCTTGTATATCCTTTTTAAATCTTTCTTTTATCTGCAGAAAGGGGAATCATTGTATGTCAAATCCTTCTTCTTTCAGTTGTCTTTGATCTTTCATTAGAATTTCCTTTCCATATTGTTTCAATAAGTCTTTATAGGTCCACCAATTACCCTATCTTCTCAAGAAATTATAGGTCCACCAAGTCTTCTCAAAGCTTTAATCGAGAGCACGTCTATCGGCGAAATCCATGATGGTTTTTTTGGGCAGAAAAAAACCTTTAGGAGGGCTTTAGGAGGGCTTTCCATATCACATGCTTTTTGAAAGTGTTTTCAACTTTGGCTTTCCCGTACCACAAGTAGGCATGCCAGCTGAAATGAAGATCATGTCCTTCCAAGGCCAATATTTTCCTGTTGTCCAAGAGAATCCAAGGTTTCATCCAAGCTAAGCATTCCACCTCATGATATAGATTCAAGTCTGGTACTGCAAAGCCCCCTCACTGTCTCGTATCAGTCAGCCACTTATACTTCATTCTTCATTTTCCCGTTCCATATAAATTTTGATAACTCTTTTTTACAATCTTGAAACCACTTCTTGGTCATCATAACTGGTATCATCATAAACAAAAAAAGTATCTTTGGGAGAACACTCATCTTAATCACTGATATTCTGCCCATTAATGAGAGATCCAACTTTTTCCACATATTTAGGTTTTTTATGGATTTGGCTCCAAGTCTCATGATAATTATTCTTAAACAATTTATTGTTATTATTGATGATTTCTATTCCTAAATATATCACTCTTTGAACACATTAAACACTCGCTTTCTTTTCAATTTGTTCTTTCTCCAGTGGCTTTATATTTTTCAAAAGAATCTTGGTTTTAAATTTGTTTATTTCAAAGCCAACCATTGTACCAAATTTATTCAATAGTTCTTTCCCTTTGTCAATTCTGTTTTGGGGATTTTCTAGAAATATCATGTACAAAGGCCTTGTATTTGAACTGGTCTTGTCCTATCTTGACTCCTTGAATCAAGTTTTCCTTCCTTGTTTGCTGTAATAACACCTCTAATACCAGTACGAATAGTAAAGGTGAAAATGGGCAGCCTTGTCTTGTTCCTTTGAAATTGAAATATTTTCTGAAAGGTCTCCATTGATGATTATACGAGTCTTTTGTTCATCATATATGGCCTTTATCCAATTTGTATATATTTTCATACTGTACTACTAACCTACAGCACATCATCTGCTGATGCCCCCCTCCCAAAGGTTGCTTCCCAAGATGTCGAGAAATCCCTCCCAATTCTGTCAGTCCAGCTTATTTCTGTACTATTGTTAATTATTTACCTACTTCTTTATTGGAATTCTATCACATACATTTCTCCCAAAACCAGGAATCAAGTGAAATAACAAAACTGACAAATTAACCGTTCTTGTTTTGCTACTGTTAAAACAGAAAAGAAGTTTAAATAGTTAATCATAATGTAATGAAAAACACAACTTAAATTGTAACATTAAAGAAGGCCCAACACGCAGCTGGAAGACAGAACTTTCCTCAAAGAAGTTAGCTGGTACAGCCTACTTCAGTGGAAGAACAAGGCGAGGTGGCTTCTCAAGGCTTCCTCTGTTGGGGGTTCCATATCATGAGAGCAGCCACTGAGAAGCTCTCTCTTCCATCCCCATCAAACATGTTTCTGGAGACGAAGGAGGAGAGAGATGGGCCTCCCCTGAAGGTCACAAAGCCCACGTAGGTTTGTGTAGGACAGTACCTTCCTTGAGAAAGCCTTCAGCAAAATGAGCCAGGCTGATGCCCTTCATGGCCAATCTGTCACTTAGTCTTGATGCAAGATTATTTTGTATTAATCTCAATTGTTTAATTGACAGGCTTTTGGAATCTATAACAGACTTGCTTTAGTCCATTCAAAGAAGGAACAGGAATATGAGGAGACAGTACAATAAGCAAAAGAAGTTTTAAAAAATTATTTCAGAGAAAATATAAGAGAAGATATGAAGATGAGAATGGTCTGGGATGCATTCCAAGGCTGTGATGAGAGGTTTTTATATACAAAAATGACAAATCTAGAATAAGAAAAGGAAAGAGAAACATCAAGAGCTGATGACCAAACTTCAAGTAAAAGAAAAAGAATTTAAAGAAAACCCATTGAAGAATTCACTACAAGTGGAGATAAAGAAAATACAAAAACAGATAAAGATCAATACAATGGAGGAAATAGAAAAAAAGATTGAAACAGTTGAAACTGACTCAGTTTGAACAAGCTAATAAAATCAGGAAATGGTTAGCATATAAACTTAAGAAGAGGAAGAGAGAGGAATGTTGAAGTGGAATTGGAAAACGGGAAAAAGATGCTTATGCAACATGAAAAGATAAAGCAGAAGTTTCGAGAATATTTTGAAAAATTATTTTATGAAAAAAAATTTCTTGCATCAAAAAGAGAGAAATTGGACAGAATATCTCTCCAAGGTTAAAATCCCAAAAATATCATTGGAGAAACAGGAAATATTAAACAAATCAATAACATTTAGTGAACTAGAAGAGGCTATAAGGTGTTTGAAAATGGATAAGGCACCAGGACCAGATGGTTTTTACAGCGTTATATCATAAAAGGTTTGTAAAAGAATTAATTCACCCATATAAAGCAACTTTGAAAGAAATAGAAAATTATGGGAAACCACAATCCTGGGGAGAAGCAAAGGTTGTTTTGATACCGAAAGAAGATAAGGATAAAAGAAAAGTCTAGAACTATAGACCAATCTCTTTGTTAAATATAGATTATAAAATATTGGTGGCAATATTGGCAAAACGTTTTAGAAATGCATTACAGGACAAGATTCATAAAGGTCAAACAGGATTCCTTCCAGGCAGATACATGAAGAGCAATATAAGAACATTTTTGGATGTGATCGAATATTATGACAAAAACCCAGGGAAGAAGATAGCCTTTATTTTATTGGAAGCAGAAAAAGCTTTTGATAATGTTTCCTGGGAATTTTTGCACTGAACCTTAAAATAATATGACCTGGGAGAAGTCTTTTGTAAATGGATTGAAATGATTTACCAAGATCAATCTGCAAAGCTAATTATAAATGGAGATACAATGACAAGTTGTACAAGGGGGTATGGCAAGGGTGCCTTTTATCACCATTATTATTTATAGCCATACTGGAAATATTGCTAATTGCAATAAATCAAGACTTTCAGATACGAGGTCTGAAAATTAAGACTGAGGAAATAAAATATAAAGCATTTGCTGACGATGTAATTATATTTATGGAGGAACCTTAAGAATCAATTCAGCCATTGATGGACATGTTACAAAAATATCGATAAATGTCAGGATATAAGATAAATAGAGAAAAGACAATGATGATGACATTAAATATGACAAAAAAAGAACAAGCAGACCTGGAGAGAAGATCTGGATACCAATTAACTAAGAAAGTAACATACTTAGGTATTATGATAACAACTAAAAATTACAACTATTTGAAGAAATGGAAGGAAATTAAAAGCAAAAAGGAAAGATGGAAGAATTTAAATCTGTTTCTCCTGGGAAGGAGAAATGCTTTTAAAATGTCCTTATTACCAATGCTTATGTTTCAGATTTTTAAAGAATGGGAAAAAGAATTACGAAAATTTATTTGGCAAGGGAAAAAATCAAGAATAAGATCTAAAATATTAGAAGACGCAAAAGAAAAAGGAGGCTTTGAAGTACCAGCATTAAAAACCTATTATCAAGCATGCTGTTTGGATATGATTAAAGACTGGATATGTCTGTCAGCGCCGAGCGGTGGACAGGCGGAGGCAGGGGAGCTGGGTGGAGGAGCAGAGCTTTAATGCAGCCAGCAACCAAAAAGTACAGCAAACTGTCCTTAACGCAGGCAGAGCTTAACACAGTCTTTAACAGAAATAAAGGGTTGCGCCACCCAGGAAACAAACAGTTGCAAAGGAACAAAAGGCTGGTTACTTCACCAAGCGGGCAGAGAGGCTGGACACAGGCGCGGGCAGGAACAAGGCACGGACGGCAGGACCACGGTAAACCAATGGTTGTTGCTCCGTGCCCCTCCCTGCCCGGCGCCTGCCTCAAGTAGCTCTCTGAGCCCGGCGCCGGCCAATCTGGCACGGCCGCGCTGCTGAGGGCCTGCAGCTGTGCTGTGTCTCACAGCTGGGAGCTCTCCGCCCGTCGCCTCCTCTCCAACAGCCGCCGGGACCGGCGGACAGCCTCCTTGGCCTGTCGCCACTGTTGGAAAGGAGGAGGCGAGGCGGAGACTTCAGCCTCCTCCGGATCGGGACCGCAGGCGGGGGCCTCGGCCTCCCACGGATTGGGGCCGCGGGCGGGAGAGGCGGAGGCCTCGGCCTCTTGCAGATCAGGACCACGGGTGGGCGGAGCCCCGGGAGCAGGCCCGGGACCCGCCCTCCCCAGCGAGCCAGCCTCCGTCTCTGCCCCCACGCCCGACGGCGAGGGACTTGATCCTACAGCCTCCAGGTGAGTAACGCCAGGTCCGGCGGCCTCCCCCGCGGCCCCCGAGCAAGGCCCGACAGCCGCAGCGGCCCCCAAGCAGGCTTCGTTGGCTGCGGCCTCCGCGGCGCCCGAGTAGGCCCCGTCAACCACGGCAGCCTCCTCTGCGGCCTCCAGGCAAGGTCCGTCGGCCGCGGCTGCTCCCGCAGCATCCTCCGCGGCGGCTTCAGGGGCACCGGCGGGCCCAGCCCAGCCCGTGCCCCTGACGGGATATAAGTGGAAAACATACGAATCAAAGACCTGGAAGGAATAAATAATAGGTTTGGATGAAACGCATATCTATGCTATGATAAAATAGCAGTGAATAAAGAGTTTAATAACCATTGTTTTCAGAAGACACTGTTGAAGGTTTGGTTACAAATAAAGCATAAATTTTACAGAAGACTCCCGATGTGGACCTCACCTCATGAAGCATATAAAATTGCTTCAACAAAACAAGGAAATTCATTAACCTATCAAGAGTTGTTGAAATGGGAAGGAGATAAACCAAGAATGCGTACGGAAGAAGAATTAAAAGCTGCAGGGTATGAATTTAATTGGTTCCTATGGAGACAACTTATAGAGAGATTTAAAATGGATCAAACACTATATGGATTTGAGAAAAAAGAAAATGAACTAGATTTATTGATGGGGGGATGAGACAAAAAGAATTTCTAAATTTTATAAACTTTTCCTGCAAAGAGAAATGGAATCAGAGGTTGTCAAAGATACAATGGTAAGGTGGGCACAAAATGTTGGACATCTAATTGAACTAGAAACATGGATGAAGGCATGGAAGACAGATATAAAATTTACACCAAGCCTAAACTTAAGCGAAAATTTTTACAAAATGTTACATAGATGGTATATGACACCAGAAAGATTGCAAAAATATAACTAAAAATGGAAATGTAAGATGTTGGAAATGTGATGAAAAGGTGGGAGCATTTTATAATACACGGTGGTCCTATAAGATAGCAAGGAAATTCTGGACGGGAATACATGATGAAGTTCAAAGAATTTATAATGTAAATTTTGAAATGAAGTCAGAATTTTATTTGTTAAATATGCTTGGGCAACAAAGAGAAATAAGATCTCATCAGAAGACATTGTTATATTTGATAACTGCTGCAAGGTTGATATATGCGCAATATTGGAAAGGAAGGAAAAATGTTGATATAGAAGAATGGAAATCAAACGTCCTGGATATGGTAGAGACAGAAAACTTAACCCTTTTTTTGAGAAATAAACCTATCCAGAACATTGAAAAGGAATGGAGAGAAGTTTTGGATTGGATAAAGATATAGTACAAGAAAAGAAAAGAAAAGAAAAGAATAAAGTACGTTTGTAAGTAATCTAATGTAACAATGTAGCAAGACAATGTAACAAAGTAATGTAACAAGGCAGCAAGGTAACACAACAAAGGAACTGTGTAATGATGGAAGATGTAAAAAATTCTTTGAGCAATTAGTAACTATGTATGAATGGAACGTAAACATGCAGATTCAACTGGAAAATAAGCCTGTAAGTGGGGAGGGGGATTTTTTTTTTAATTTTTAATTAAAATCTGTAACAAAAAACTTTCAAAAACAAAAGAGGAAGAGGAATATGCAGGAAGGCACCATACCATCAGTTTCAACCCTCTCCCCTGCATGCAAGGAGGCCTAGACAGACAATCTCTGTAAATGGATTTCATAGTTGGCTGCCTCATATGCTGACATTGTGGGATGAGAAGATGGCATCTGTAGGACATAGGAATGCTGTGGGAGGGATCAACACAGACACTACCAACCCTCCTTTGAGCTCCTTGCATTCTTCACAGTGTGCAAATCTGGCTTTTATGGCATTAGAAAAAACTCACAGAGGAATCCTGATGATTATTATGGACCTGAATCATGTCCATGGCAACACTGTTGATGTTACTACTTCATGAACACACTATAAATTATATCACAGTAGAGAGGAACACATCTAGAATCAGCTATGTTTATTCCTATTCATTATTAGCTGCTTCTTTGTATTTAAATAAGGTTTTAGTACAAAGATGTAAGATTTGGGAAGGAAAATGCAACCCAGTAACCCAGCACTGGAGGCCAAGATGGAGAAGACCTGCACAGCTACCATGTATTTACCTTTGGCCAAACACTGCAAAACATCAGCATGCTGAAGGTGATGAACTTGGCTTTGTTGAACGCACCAGGTGGCTTCCTGGCTAAGAAAGCCACAGTAAAAGAAATATTAGCCAGAATGCCAATGTAGCCAAGGGCACAGTAAAACAGGATGGCAGACCCTTCATTGCACTGCAGGGTGATCTCCCTGATTTTAGAAGCCATGTCAAGTTCTGGGTAGGGAGGAGAGGTGCCAATCCGGACAACACAGATGCCAAATTGAATAACAGAGCCAAAAAAGACAATGGCATTTGCCAGACTCTTCCCCACCCATTTCCGTACTCTGTACTCTGGCCTTGTGGCCGTGAATGCCAGGACCACCGTGGTT